>JASSUY010041970.1:33997-50036 GCA_032466535.1 Forpus xanthops
TCCATCGCTGGCGGTGTTCAAGGCCAGGTTGGACATAGCCTTGGGTGGCATGGTTTAGTGGGAGGTGTCCCTGCCCACAGCAGGGGGGTTGGAACTAGATGATCTTGTGCTGCCCTCCTGGATTGTGTTTTTCCAGCTGCCAAGATCTTACCCTTGTCCTTGTTGAACTTCATACAGTTCTTGTAAGCTCACTCTTCCAACCTGTCCAGGTCATCCTGTAGGGTAGCTCTCCATTCTGAAGTGATCACTCCTCCACTCAGTCTTGTATTGCCAGCAAATGTGGTCAGGGTACACTTCATCCCATCTTCCAGATAATTTATGAAGACAATTAAGAGGTGTTGGGCTCAGTATCAATTCCTAGGGATTCATCTAGGGGATCTTACTTGCATTAAAAAATGACAGAAAACTGCACTCAACCAGATCACATTTTATCTGGGAATAAGGTTAGTTCATAAAAGTCTTTTTCCAACCTTCAAATGTCATTCTCTAAATTTAACTACATCACTTCACAAATATTAAAAATTACTTTGGTCATAAATCTTTCTAATCTAGATGTTAGTAACAGGCTTCATCTTAGTTAGCTTTAAGTGTCTAACAGACAGTTATCTAAATGCAGGCTTTGTGTGCGCTCTTCTGCATCAATAATATGAGAAAAGGTCCTTTTAGGGGAGAGTTATCTGTTATCCTCAGGCAGCATGAACTCTGAACATGTCAACATCTTTTACCAGCAGCAAGCCCCAAAGACCAGCTTAACCTGAAACAGCAAATTATTAGATACCTAAACTTGTTTACAGTGCTCAGAACACTCTCAAGGTTTTACTGGATTAGCTCATTTCCTTCAAAGAAAAGAGCCTTCCTCTCTCTCAAAAGTAAAACTGTAGCTCTTTTCTGAAGCTCTGTGCTAGATCACCTGCTTTTGTGTGCCAGAAGCAGGATAAAGGAACATGCTGGACACTAATATATATGGTATGATGGATGCTTAGCTTTGTCTATATGCCTCTGACAGGTGCTAAAACTTTGACTGTACGTCTCACTCAAACTGACTAAAACTAGTTGTAACAAAGCATTCACACTCAGCAGCTGATCCTTAATTCTTAATATCTAAGCTTTCAACACCACTAGTCATTGCTACAGTAAATTCCTTAAATCTTACTCAAATGATCTATCAGTTTCTAAACTAAAAAGTTGCACAGAAGGAGTAGCAGGACCACAGCTTAAAAAAACCCACCAGGGTTATGTGGTAAAGGGGCCCTAGGGTATGAGAAACCTCAGGCTCTTCAGCTGTAGTTGGTCTTAGTATTGTGGCTTCCTGGTTTTCAGCAATTAATCTCAAAACAGACAGTGCTCTTTCATACCTTACCATTTATGGTTACAGAAAGATTTGGAATAGGGAAACTAAGTTAGTTCAGCCACAGCAAAGCAAGCCCGGAGCAGGGCAGGGAAGGAAAATAATACTGACATCCCCTTCAGCTCCAAGATCCACTATCCCAAGTCTGTCATGTAGCAGAAGGTTTTTCATCAAAGAAAGAAACATTTCATCAAAACCTGTAAGTACATTCCTAAGCAACTGTTTCTTCCTGGGAGCACGCCATAGCTTTGGGGTTTGAAAAATACAGTACTTTTGAAAGCAACAATCTTTCTCAGCCTGCAGAACTACTGAGGACAGCCCAGAGAGTCCGCATACTACAGCAGTTGCCTTGTTCTCTTTTTTGTGACTGGATGCACTCCGGTAATTCTTCATAGTTACTAACTAAGATAATGGTAATATTTTCACAAATTAGGAGCCTGCAGCCCATATGCGATTTTATTATTATTCATTTTAATAGTAAACACACCTTTACTGTTAGGAGTTCCATCACTTTAGGTGTTGAGCATTCTTTTGGAGGCTGTGCTTGTCTACTTCTAAGCTGAATTGGAACCAGGCACTTGAACTTTCAGGCTGCCCTGAAATCCACTCAAATTGATTCATTCTGGACAGCCTTGCTCCGCATGGAATCCAAAAAGATTCCAAAAAGATTCCAGAACTGCTCAACTGAGCAAGGAACTTGTTCTTTTTCTTTCCTTTTTCTTTTTTTCACTTTATGAAGACCCAGGTTTAAATGCTAACAGAAGGACTCTGAACACCTGCATAGGTTTTAAACAAAAAGCTAGCTGCCTTAATTCACTGTAGTGTCACATCAGGTGAAGAGTTCACTAATAAAGCAAGATGATACAGCATATTTCATAACAGAAATGTAGCTGTATTGTGTTACACAGTCAACTGCTGCTTCAGGTTTGGAGGAGAGCTGCATGAGCACATGGCAAAATCTTTTCTCTGCACATTTCCACTGAGGTTCAGGATTACATTTTCTGCTACACACACAGTATTTGTGATCCCAGCTACATGGGATGGATTTTAAGTAATGGGTTCTTATCAATATGCAATGAACAAAACCAGCAGTCCTGGCCCCAGCACCCCCAGCAAAGGCAGACCTGTTACCAGCAAGAACTGCACCTAAACGCTGGGGTAGGAAACGGGAGGCAGGGAGAGGGGAAGCGGGTGACATGGTAGCATAACCAGTACAGAGATCTCATTTATAGATCTAAAACTTTTGATTGCCTTCTGGCTCCCACAAAAGGTACTTGTCCGATAAGCTGACAATCAATACTACACTCCCTTGCTGGGTGTGTATGTTGTCCACACAACTTATTTTGAGAATAAACCAAGAAGACTATTAAGTTGGGACTTGACAGCATATTATCAATCAGCTATTCCATACACAGAGGCAGTACAGGTCAAAAGTCTCAGGCCTGTTTCAGAAGTCCTCGTTGTTTCAGACATGCAGATGACTTGCATGACTCTTCTTGGTGTGATGCAGTATGAGCATTTGATGCTCATTTGAAAGCTATACCTAAGTGCTCACTGGAATTCACCCTATGGTGTATGATAAACCAGCCCCAAAAATTACTAGCTCACTGGTCATATTTATTCCCAACTTAAATTTGGGAGAAGGGTTGAGCACCCTCTGGTTCTGCAAGGGAGAGAGGTGTATTAATCAGTGCTACTGTTCCTGCCATACCCAAGTTCAGAGCAGCTTGCAGCAGCTGGACAGAAAGGTCCCATCCCAACTCACCATCACAGCACTGGAAGGTCGAGATGTGGGGCAGGAGGAGGCATGGACTTCCCACAAAGTATCAAACATGTCTCCTAATCAAAAATGTCTATTCCCAACTTGAGTAGATGGCACTCCTCAGATAATCACCAGCAGCTGTCAACACAGTGATAATACACTGAAATTGCACAGCTAATGTACTGTATAATTTAACTAGGCTGAAGAAAAAGATTAGGGAGAGGGAACATTATGAAAAGATTTGAAGCTTATATTTTCCTCGTAATTATGGAGGCACCCCACAATCTTCAGTGCAAAAGATACATTTACATTTGCTCTTAAAGGACAGGCTAAAACCCATTATACACTTCAACATCTTTCATTCAAATATGCTCAGAGACTTCCTGGGCCAATGGAGTCCTTTGTGCTGCTTAATTTTTCTAAGGTTTAATGAATTTGTCAGAGGAATCACTAAATTGGCTCTTTCAACATCCCTCCTAATATACATTGATTGAGCTAGGAAACAGAACAGAAGAATTTTTAATCTGAAAACAAATTAACCTTTTGAACAATGGGGAAATTTCAACTAAATGTTTTTCCATATGCAGCACTGCCTTGTCTTGAGGGCCAGAAAACACAGGATTTTCAGTGCAAGAACACACCAATATTTGTATATGAAAGGAAAAAAAGCACACATGGGGTTTCCCTCACTGAGCTGGGTCTGCTCTTACATTAATCTGTACATTCAGGAAATAAAGTCACAGATTTTTCTGGTCTTCTAAATTTTAAAGCACAAAAAATTGGAGCAGGAACTATGTGTTTCAGTTTTAGGGACTGTATTTACAGCTAATCCGGCACAGCAACGCCACAGTGACATGAGCACCTCTGATTTACACTGCCTGAAGACCTACCTAGTTATATTTAATGTTTACAGAAGCTCTTAGTGGGATATTTTAGACAAATCTTTCTTGCTAACACTCTCTGCATAACTTACATGTCCTTATTCTCTTTGGGGCAGAGCAGCCATCTGAACTGGGGGAGCAGAGGCACATGGAATCACTCTGCACAGAGAACCAGGGTCAGGCAGCCCAGCCAGGGTCAGGATGGGGAGCACACTGCACTTCATGCTGGAGAACCTCTTGATCACTTCTGAAAATTTCCGATTTCCACATACAAATGCCTTATGTGTCTTTCGAAAGAGACAGTCTGACAATTTAAGATGATTAGAAGGGATGAGCTTACTGGTATTTCCACTGCATGTGGCTGACATTCAAACAGACTGATGGGGCAACTACGTTTCTTATTAATCTTTTGAGTAATAGTCCTACAATTCCTGCTTTCCATGTAGCAATGGGTCTGATTACTCCACTATTTCTCAACATCACTGAGACAGCTATGGCATTATGACAGCATTATGGAACATCTAAAACAGTAGACACTAACAGCACTAGGCCACTAACAGTTTTGAAAAAGTCACAGTGGCAGCCCCAAACTCCGATTTTCTATTCTCCTATAGAACTAAAGATTAATAGAATTATAGAATCTTTGGGTTGGAAAGGACCTTAAGATCATCCAGTTCCAACCCCCTGCCACAGGCAAGGATGCCTCACACTAGACCATGTCACTCGAGGCTCTGTCCAACCTGGCTTTGAACACTGCCAAGGATGGGGCATTTACCACTTCTTAGTGCAGTCAGTTCCAGCACCTCACCCCCCTCACAGTAAAAGAACTTCTTCCTTATATCTAACCTGAACTTCCCCTGTTTAACTTTGAACCTATCACCCCTTGTCCTATGACTACAACCCCTGGTGAAGCGTCCCTCTCCAGCTTCCTTGTAGGCCCCCTTCAGATATCAGAAGGCTGCTATCATTGTTATTATCAGAAATTCTTGTCAACAACACAGGCTTGCATTGGTCTATCTTCTAGCTTCTGTGTTATAAGAAGTGCCACTCTGGTATCGCATCTCAAGGCCCATATTCCAGGACCAATGATGTTCCTTTTCCCCCAACCAAGCTGCACAATAAGGAGAGTCAGTTTAATACCAACTGGTCTTTGGTGCCATGGTGCACACTGTACCATTACTGAAAATATTTTGGAATTCTTTAGCTGTTGGGTTGATTTTTTTCTTTTCCCTTTTGCCCCTCAGAACCAAAAGAAACCAAAGAAGTTTCTAAGGGACAGTCACTGCTGACATTCACCAAGCTCCCTTGCGGGGTGCACGTGCCTCCATGCACACTTTTACATGAGTACACAGGCACAGCATGACATGCTGACAGTGCTCAATGCTTCATTTTTACTGATTTTACATGTTTTATTTACAGCCCCATAGTCCAAAAAAACCCCACAATACAGCCTTATTTGAGGGCATTAATGCACATTCTGTATTAAACTCAAATGTCAGTAAGCACGTAAGGTTTATCATAAGACAACCTCCAACGTAAGAGGCTTCTAGCAGTGCCATTGAATTATACATGAACATCAGAAAAAAAATTTCCCTCAAAATGCTGTATGCAAAATTTACAGTGGATAGTGAAGTTTTATTTAAAGTGGAATTAAAAATAGAACTGGACAAAATTCAGTATTTAAACAACAGCAACTCCTTTAATTACTAGGGACAACTCAGAACAGCTTTTCACTGTGATATCATGTAGTAGCAACTTCAAAACATATACTTTAAACATTCTGTAATTAGACACAAGTTACGCTAAATGATCAAACCTGGTTTACTGTCCATAGATAGCTATATTTTTACTGTTAATAACACTAATATTCACATGCTATAGTAAGCTAAAATCAGTAGCATTTCAATGCTCAAATACAGATCAAACTGTCAAAGGCAGGCACTTTTCCCAGAGGAAAACCAGAACGAATAGGAAAGAAAGAAACATTGGGATTATATGCATGTTTCTCTTTTAAGAGCTGATCATGTCTCTAATCTAGTCTTTCCCCAACCCCAGTATCACAACTCTGCCAGCCTCTGGCAGGTGGAGACCGCCTACTCTTGGTTAACCTGAAGAGCCTATTTGCTAAACTTGGCTTGTGCTTGTCTTGAAACTGCGTCGAAACTGAAGTCTTAGTATTTGATTTGTCGCTTAGCTGCACATAGACAGGTTTAAGCCATGGCCCACATCATCCTGAAGGCTCGCCAGTAAGGATCCACACTAAATAGCTGCACATACTTGAAGCTGAAATAACGAAAACACACCAGCTACTATATCTCATGTCCATCATGGTCTTGCACATGAGACAGGACTGGAACCTGTTTCAGCATGCATGTAACATATTTTCCTTTTCTCTTTCTCCACACAAATCTTGCCAGTTTTATCATTTGCCACAATTGTAGCCTGGCACCACGTTTTGATGACAAAACAAAACCAAACACACAAATCTTCAGCTACAGCTGCCAGTGCAACAGACACTGGTGCTGGGTTGAACTCGCAGTGACTCTTATGGCTCATTTATACATTAATACTATCCATTAGCCATAATGACTTTATGGCACATGGATTCACAGTAATTATTCTCTGATTCTCTTTGTCAAAGCAATATCGAGATAATTTTAAATACTATTTGGCAAAGGAGTTGAGGCAAAATGCCAGGTACCTTAAAGCTGGGGTTCAGACCTTTCAGGCTTTGCCCTCTCCCACTAGAGCCAGCAGCTGTTCTGACTCAGTGCTCATGGTGGGATGACAGCAGTTTGAACCACTGCATTTTCTAATCCTGTTCCGTGGTGCATCATGCTATTTCTGTCTAGAAAATGCAGCTTTTCTCAGCTATTGGATCAGACATCAAGTTTTGAGCATCCCTGAATGGACAAGGCCAAACAAGCATGCACAAGTAAGAAACAGGTAACTCAAATTCTTAGTTTTATATTATTTCAGCTCTTTTGAAATAAGACGTCCACATTTCAGACTAATCCAGAAGAAAAGGTATCATGCAAAAAAGATTCTATAGTGGGAAGATTTTCCTTTCGTGCAGCCTTACACAACACAGTATCTCTTGCTTCAGAGAAGCATCAACACAAAATAGATTGGATGAAGGCTGAAGACTATCAGGCTTTTAACAGAATTCTCGTCAACATAATGCAGTTTTCTAGCCCCATCTCCTAGTCCCCTCACACACGTGCTTGTTTAAGTACTATACGGTAAATATCAGAAAGTAAAAAAGTTGGTTTTTTATTACTGGCAATAAACACAGCGACTTTCTTGTAAATTCCAATTTTTGCAAAAATGGGACTGTTCCTCCATGGGGTACGTTACATTCCAGAAGCTGATTATACAACTGTAGCCAATCCTAACTATATTTTTCCTTTCTTTTTTGTCCTTTTATTTTATATGAGGTTATTCAGATTCCACAACTTTAAATCATGTTGGGAAAAAAGCTGGTGACTGCTCAGAAGCGAGGGGAGACAAGAGCCCTATGCCTAGGGCTGGGAATGGTAGCGTGCTCCATGATGATGTGCTTCTTCATTGGGATTACCATTGTGCCCTTCTACACTAAAAGGTAATATCAGCCATTTCCCTATGAATACAAAGCTATTTATTTTCCTCTCAGCAGCAAATACAGTGATTAAAGCAGTGCTAAAATGTATGCTAGTACACTGGACAACATGTTCTTGAATTGCTCATAAGAATTTAAGGCAGGAGAAAAGAGGAAAAAGTGAACCAAGAAGTCAGGAGGCATTGGCAGCTAAGCGCAAGAAAGAGGGACAAAATGAGAACAGTTTAATAAAACTAAAAAAACCCCTTCAGCAGCAGCAGTGATGGTAAAATTGTCCAGGTGAGAGTCTGTACCTTGCTTCCAACTCAGGCATCATGAGAAACTGGCACCTTCAGCAGCAAAGTTGACTGCAGCAAGTGCTGCAGAACACAATGGCTGTGCAAAAAATTACTCTTGCCCATGATTTTATTTCATTTTGCAAGTTCTTCTTCCACACACAGAATCAATTTGCAAAAACCAAAGAAAGCGCAGTTCCAATTTTCACATTTGAAGCTTTTGATAGAGAAAGCAAGTACATCATCTCATTCTTTTTACTATGAGCACCTTTAAGCTCAAAAAGGTTTGAAAATCTTTATCTTCAAAACGCAGTGATTCACATTTTATTTATTTTCCAGCCTCCCGATTACATTACAAAAGACATTTGCATGCGTCTTGCATCAAAAGATGGGTTTCCTAAGAACGGGAGTGAGAATATTTCTTTACTTTTTTTTTACCACCAGTGTACCACTAGAAGCAAAAGCTTGCTATGTTATCAGTAATGAAAGAGTAACTCTTGAGAAAAAGGGATAAGTAACAGCAAAAAATGAGCTTTTGCCAGACAAAATCCTGCTACCTATTCACGCAGAAAATGTCTGCATAATAAAGGGAAAGAAAAAGGGAACTGATCTGAGTTCTGAGAATTATTGAGTGAAATTAGTCAAAATAATCCCAAGACATCAAGTGCATGCACTTCAAAATATTTACAACCATATATTCAAATCATGATTCTTTATTTCCTGAACAACACTTGAAGCTGATTACAGATAGAGTTAGAACCTAGCCTCAAACCACTGAATGTTTAACAAATGACCACAGGACCTTTCCTCCCTTGTTTCCCCATGGCTGCACCCAGAGAAGGGCTGCCTTCCATCTGGGGTGGGCAGAGTTTTCACTACACTAGGACTGAAGCCCAGCACAGGACTCAGAAAAAATGCTGCTAACACAGTTAAAAGCATTACCTTTCATTTTGTCTTTGTAGTGTCTGGACAACAGAAACCATGTGCAAAGTACTCAAAGCCAGCATCAAGGACAAAGTTCTCTGCCCAGATGGCAAGGGCTCAGAGGATGAGGATATCTTTCCTTATCCCTGTCTACAGGTGTGGGTTAATCTGACAGCCTCGGGACAGGAGGTTATGCTGTATCAAACTGAAGATACACTGGAAAGAAATCCTAAGGTACTTGTAACACAAATGGAATAATCACCTCTGAGAAGGGGTGATTGTTTTTAAATAAAGCAGTAAAATAGGAATAGAAACTGTTTATCATTTACAGTGTCTATGCACAAACCAAGGCATTTTTAAAACATGCCAGAAATTACAGTTTGGGGTTTTGTTTTAAACACTTCATAAAACATTAAGTTAATACTTGCTAAGGAATTATATCAACTAAACAGGAGTATTTAACATTTATGAACACGTAGAACTATGCAAGCCTCCAAGCTGAAGACCAAGGGTAAGAAACGGGTAAAAAAAAAACAAAACACAACACTTTTACTTCATTTTAGGTGTGCAATATGAAGCAGGGAATAAAGGTGAAATGAGGGTGTGGTTGGGACCATGATGCAATTTTAGACAAAGGAGAAACTCATCAGTCGTTTTCAAAGATGTCTTTGGTTTGGTCTGCAGCTGTTTCTGGCCAGTACGACAGCAGAAACATGGAATCATGGAGAAGGCAGTGGTGCTGTAGAAGCACCTATATAATGCAGATGTTGGGTACTGCAGTAGAGGTCCCTTGGTCAGCAGTTTTAGGGATCTCTTCCCCAGAGGAAGAGTGCAGACCATTGGCTTTAGAGGTATGATTAGGGAAGGAGGAAGTAGGATGTTACCCTTCTGTTCCTGTCAGTGTTTCTTCTCAGGAATCAGTGAAGAGCTCAGTATTTTTAAGCTTGCTAACCACAGCTAGAAGTGCTCCTACAGGTACACTGTCCCAGGGAAGGTCAGGTTCAGTTCAGTTCCAAAGCCACAAATATTTTAAGGCCTTATTCCAGCTCAACACTCCTTAGAGGGGGTATAAAGTGAAATTTGGATTTTAGATGCCCAAGATTGCAGCACTTTTAGAATCTAAACCAAGCATGCTCAGACTACAAGTGCTCATATTCATAAAGAAATTGTAAAAAGTTTCACAGGTCCAAATCTGATAGCATAAATGACTTAAGCTGATGAGAACTTTGCTAGCTAATGCCTGTTGAAGGAAAGCTACATATAATGAGGCAGCCAAGCAGAAATTATCCACTGTTGATTGAAATGAGTCGCATTCACTGACAGAGGCAATTTGCTGATTTCTGGCCTGCTGATTGTATTACTGCAAGTACAAGCCTTCAGGTCAGGAGTCATTCCCTTCCTGTCTTGTTGAGTTTCCAGCTCCAGACACTTTAGCATCATTATCTGTGTAAAACAATATGGCAGAAAAGAACCATATGAACAACAGTGACAAGAATGAGTGCTTTAAAGTCTAATAGTATTTCCACTGAAGACTAAGTAACAGGATTACCGTGACAGGTCAAAATAGTCTCTGTTACAAGGACAAGCAGGAAGCCTGAACAGCCCTGCTGTTCGCTTGTGTTTCTATTAGTTGCACTCAGAGATGCACAGTGAAGCAGCTTGGTATCCTGCACACCGGCAAGCCAGTTTGAAAGTCTGCACAATTAACACGTCTACTGTGGTGGTGCCTCACTCCTCTGCTGGAATCCAAACTTGGCACTGTAAAAATAAAGTGAAAGTCTCAAAGGCTATAGTTTTATTTTGAGTTCATATGTATCGCTACTTTCTAACAACATGACTTCAATCTATAAATCTGCAGACTGGGGGCATAGCCACACTGACAGAAGCAGGAAAGCATGGCAAACAGTTTATGGACATGAGGTAACTGAGACAATGCTAGCTAAACCAGAGGTGTTTTTATTAGCATGTTTGTTGCACTCAATCTGATTTAACTCCGAGCTTTCTATCAGAGTACCCATTATAATGAATCACCTTGATTTCTTATTTCAGTGCTCGTATGTCCCAGGCAAGTCAGAGAACTCTAAAGAAGTTAAAGCACGAATAGAAACAATAGCAAGCAATTTCAAGAAGTACCAGACTTTCCCATGCTACTATGACCCAGGAGGAACTCAGACCAATGTCATTCTAAGCAGACTTTATCCCCCCAAAGGCCTCCTCTTTGCTTTCCTTTGGCCTACACTCATGTTTACAGGTGGATGTCTGATTATTGTGCTGGTAAAAATTAGTCAGTATGTTTCTGTTCTTTCTGCTTGGCAGTAGAAATAAATACTTGACATAGATGGGTGCATGATATTAAAGTGCCTTTGTTCTGCCTGTCCAATGGCATTTTGTAACTTTTACTATACGGGTGTTCAATCCAAGTGCAGATATTATGGAAAACTGAATGACACCCACTATGAATAGCAATCCACTACATGAAGTCACAATATAAAACCAATTCCCAGGAATGCCTGAAAATACCTCATAAGAATACACAGACTGAGTTACTACCTATTATTTTCTTTGGCTTTCTGAGGTACAGCTGCTATACAGAGCTACAACTCAAGTTTACTACTAAGTGCTTGTTCCACTTTTTAGACCGGGTCCTAATTTTGAGACCAGATCCATACACACCATTACTGGCACATACACCTTTTATGTGCTTCATTACAGACGCAGTGTGTATTCATGGCACACTTTCGTCTGACAAGAAAAGATGAAGTTCTATGGTCCAAAGTGACATTTGTTATCATGGATATCACTGCTTCCAGGAAAGAAGAGGGGGAAAATCACCCAAAAACTGAAATACATCATAAACCTGTTAAGGAAGGGAAGTTACAAAATAAAGAATATTATTATGTAGTAGAAAGCATCCATGGTGCCTTACTAAATACAGTAACTTACAGGTATTTCACAACAGATACGTTTGTTTCAAATACCAAGACTCTTAGGAATGCTCTGAAGCACATACAGATGCATTTTATGTTCTCTAAAAACAACTGCTTTTCTCAGCCCATTTTCAAATTGATACAGGAGAAACACAGGATACTTCCCGCATGCTGCATGTGACTAGCACTCGTGACACAGTTAACACAGTAGGCAGCTGAAACTGTTCTAACGGTGTGCTCAATTAATCTTGAGCTTCTGTAAATGTTTTTCTCTTCTTTTTCCATCTGCAGAAGTTGCAATGCACTCAGGAGTGAAGTTTTAATAACCCTCTCTACACTTCTTACAGCCGCACACAAGGACCTTACAGAGGCTTTAGGGAGTTTTGCTCCCTTTTTTAAATCAAGTCTACAATAAAGCTGATAAATAAAATGCTGTTTTCCTTACATCCAGCAAAACACTTCCTATGAGAAGTGCTTCAATACAAGCAGTGACCATTGCAGTGACAGATGTAGACAACTAATTTCCAAGGCAGGGCAGATGACCAAGGTATGTATCACAGTGTTAAAACTCCTGCTGGAGGACAGAAGTGGCAGCACAAGCAGCTGCTGATGGAATTCATAGCTGAAATGTGTTTGACTACGCATAGCTTTCACCAGCAGTGATGCTTAGACTATAGCAATAGTGCTTGCGTTAACTGGAACATGCAATAATGTTTACTCTGACCAAGTACTTTCTGAGCCTCATGCTCTGCCAGGGAGGGGAGGAAGGCAGGAGGAAGCAGAGACAGGACACCTGGCCCAAAATAACCAAAGAGGCATTCCACACCACAGCACATCATGCCCGGTATATAAACTGGGGGGAGTTACCCAGAAGGGTGAGATCACTGCTCGGTTGGGCAGGGTATCGGTTAGTGGGTGGTGAGCAGTTTTATCTCTTCCGTTGTCCTTTCCCTTATCATCATTACTATTGGTGGTAGCAGCAGTGGTTTGTGTTATACCTTAATTACTGGACTGCTCTTATCTCAGCCCGTGGGAGTCTCATTCTTTCGATTTTCCTTCCCGTCCCTCCAGGAGCAGAGGGGAAGAAAGGGGAGGAAGGGAGACACTGTGTGGTTACGGCTGGGCTTAAACCACGACATATTGCTTTGCTGAAACAATTAAAAGGGCACAGACTCTCAGGAGTACTTTTGTATCTTGATGCCAAATAAGGCTAGGATGTGGAGATTCTCCTGTTGGAAACTCAAAGAGAACTAAAGCTCCAGCACTTACTCTTGAAGGAACTAGGATTTCTCCTAGGAAAAAAATAAACCAAACTCCAGAGCTGCAAAAGGTTGCAATACAAAGCATATACCATGAATGTGAAGTTATTTGTGGGGATGAGGAAGATTCAGCTTTCATCAGTTTTTATTAAGACCACCTTTCCCTAACTTAGATTGGGTCACAACAATGGCAACTGAAGAGGAACCTGCAGGACAGTGATTTGCTAAGAATCCACCTGTGAGTCCCCAGTATGTTCTTCATGTACATAAACAAAAGCAGGTACCGTATGGTACCTCTGATGATTTTGATTTCATTATCCTGCTATCTGGTGCCATTTTTATTACCTCATCCTCAAAACAGTAACAGGGCAGTTTACACAGCAAAGACTCTGGTCCCAAGATTCCTCACTCATCACATAAACCCACTGTACTTGACAACAAAATACCTTTCAACAGAGTAACTGGTACTCTCCCTTAGTTTTGGAGGGGTTGGTATGGAAGTTTCTTTGCTTGGTTATTTTGGTTCTTTTTTAATTATTATTTATTTTAGTAAGGAAATTAGGAAAAAATCTTAACTAATTTGGGGTCTCCAGACTGCTCCCTATTCAGAAGCCATACAAAACAATTCAGATATTTTACCTCTGAAAATTTCCATACTAGAAAAAAAGACTCAGCAGTCAGGGTTAACTGTATGACTTGAAACGTGCAAGATGGCTTGAGATTAGAAAATATTGTAACATAGGGAAAATAGTTCTAAATATTGATTGGAGGCAGTTATCTTTTATGAGAGAGCTGGACTTGTTCAGTCTGGAGAAAAGGCACTATGTGAAGGCCTTAGAGCAGCTCCCAGTGCCTGGGGAGAAACCTGGAGAGGAGCTTTGGACAAGGGCCTGTAGGGACAGGACAAGGGGGAATGGTTTTAACCTGTCACAAGGGAGATGAGCTCTTAGACAGAAGCTCTTCCCTGTGAGGGCGTCGAGGCGCTGGCACAGGGCTCCCAGAGAAGCTGTGGCTGCCCCATCCTGGCAGTGTCCAAGGCCAGGTTGGATGGGGCTTACAGCAACCTGCTCTAGTGGAAGACGTCCCTGCTTATGGCAGGGATGAGCTTTAAGGTCCCTTCCAACCCAAACCAGTCTGGGATTCTACTTCTTACTGGTTGTAATTCCAGGAAATCTCAGCAGGATAAGTAAGTTATTCTGCATTCCTCACCAAAAGCAAGGAGTGAACTTAAAAATACTTCAGCAAAAAGATAGCACAAGATTAATATTACAGATTGAGGGCAAGGCAGAGAATTAATTGTAAAGCTCCATCTCTTCAGTGAAGTATTTCTACCACACTTGGTACAAGAGAATCTGAATGAAATAAAGGCTCTTCAGTACAACTAAATTCAAACTCATTCTTCTATAACCTCCTAGAACGCCTTTAAACAACTTCATTCTTATGCTTTAAAGTCTAATGAGACAATACAATTTGTTGGAGAGGTGCCTCCCAAAAAAAAAAACACGAGATGCACCCATTGGTTTATAGCTTCCTAAAGCTCTGCAGAGTTTTTTTCTCTGCTGCAACATTTCAGAACATTACGCATTCTTATTTGTAAGGTACAGAGAAAGAAAAACTTCTTTTGAGAGACTCCTTTTAATAATCACACAGCCCAAAGTAAATGGGGCTGTCAGCTGCAGCAGCCTGAAACTGCAGCACCAGAATTTAAGCCTAGTCTACAGAAAATAATTGCCTTCTCTTGGTTCATCAAACAGTTGCAATGAACAAATGCCTCCAAGTAATTATTCTTATGCTATATAGATTGACAGAAAGACAATGAATGGACATTAACTGAATTACTCTCTGATCTGAAGGAAGGAAATCCCACAACCATGGCTGGATCTTCCATATACAGAATAATGTGAAGCCTGTCCCTACTGCAGCCTATAGAATACACAGCTAGGATTACACATAGAGTGGGCAAATAAATGCTGTAGCCCATATATAGAGTTTTGGCACCACAAGTTTTGCTTTTACTGCACTTTTTAAGAGTATATTAAACTTGTTACATAGAGATGCTGTTGTGTGAGTAAAAGTTTGCTGCCTTTTTTCACACGTACTGTTGTTTTTTTCTATGACCAGAAGCAGAGGAACCAGCACTCTTTCATCCATATCTGTCAGTGTTTGGAAAAACAGACAGTTACAACTGCCAAACCTGTTTGCCTAACCAAAGGAGAATCCAGCTCCTGAAGGTGAGGGAACTAAGGTGATTCACTGCAGATACAGATATCAGAGATCCCTATTTTTCTGCTCTGATCCTATTGCATCAAAATTTTTGCCCTGAACTTGGCATAAAAGAACAGCTAGCCCATTAAAGGAACACTTGCACAGTTGTTCTGAGGGCTTTGGGGTTTGTTTCTGTAAGCCTTCTACAAATGCACATTTATCAGACTGTGACAAAAAAAAAAACTATTAAACCTCTATGAGAAATCCTCTATCAAGCAACTCATTCCAAATACAGCACAGAGGCACCTGCACAAAGATATACATTAATAGCAGCAGTAAAACAGCTTTTAGAAGTTTTAATCTTTCTACAGATAAAAAAATTGAAGTCTCTGTTGTTACTTTTATAGCTACTGATGTTCCTCTCTACAGTCACTGAAATGATTCTTCACGCCTCACTTGTGAACAGGAAATAATTCATTGCTTTCTCAACCACTTTCAGTAGAGCAATGAAATAGCACCAATGAAGAGAACTCTTGAAGGTGTTAAATATGGTACAATCCATCAAATCATCTGAACTTGAATTACATATCATTACTCCTCAAAAGTAGCATGTTAATGTGGAGACTCAACACACAATGAGCAAAGTCAAGTACACCACCACCCTCTCAAGAAAAGAAGTTGGGGTCCTTTGTGGTCAGGTAAAGCACTATCTATTGTTTGATTCTTGCCTAAAGAACTCCACCGCTGTCGTAGTTTGAGGCCCCTCAAACAGTTCTGCGCACTCCCCCCCCTTTCTTCCCCAGTCCCGGGGAAATGAGAAGGAGAATCAAAAGAATGCAACTCCCACAGGTTGAGATAAG
>JASSUY010041972.1:0-17428 GCA_032466535.1 Forpus xanthops
GGCCGGGTTGGACATAGCCTTGGGTGGCATGGTTTAGTGGGAGGTGTCGCTGCCCATGGCAGGGGGTTGGAACTGAATGATCTTCAGGTCCTTTCCAACCCCAACTGTTCTATGATTTTATGATTCTATGTCATCTCAGCTTCCCTGCTTCCCTCCCCAAGGGCTCTCAGCTCCTCCCATGAGACGTTTCGGCCCTCACGGTTCACAGATACAAGAAGTGCATTGTGCTGTTCTACGTCAGGCTGATTTGGATATTAATTGTATGTGACCTGTTGGCCTCAGCTCAGGCAGAACCCACCCCTCAATTAGGTTGCTAAACTGCTCTGCCTCCTGCAGTAGCTGTCAAGAATAACGAATTAACCCTGAATTTGATCCTGAACATAGAATCTCCGCCCTGGAACTCGTTTATTATTTCATGTGCTTTCCAGAGTCCTTGAACTCGATGTTAAGATCTGATCAATCGAACATCTGGGTTTCCTGGAGGCTGAGCCAGGATCATACAATATTTACATCAATATTCAGAGATCAAAGAGGACTGCGGAGCCTTGGAAATAAACCTCCATGCAGAGGGATAAAAACATCAGGGCTGAAATCGGAGCTCTGCCCTGTCCTGTCTGGACAGAGCCTGGTTAGGGGAGGACACAAAGAGGTCCCCTCAGTGTCACAGGGAAGCACTGGGATGTGGGTACCATCAAAAGCAGATGTTTCTTCTTCAAAAGGAGCAGGTAACATCAGCCCAGCGCCCGCAGAACACACTTGTTTGTGCCCACATCTGGCATTGGCAGCTGTATTCATTGCTAAAGGACTTCTCTCACCTATGGGTGAGCAAAATCCCTGTCTGGATGAACCAGGGGGAGCCAGGGCAGTGCAGGAAGAGACCCAATGATGCTGGGATCCGCTCGGTCCAGTGCAGAGAGAGGTGGCATCCCTCAGGACCTTGTTCACTCCTGTGCTCCCTCCGCACCGCCATGGTTCTGATCTGCTCTTAGCTTCAACCTCAAAGAGGAAGGAAGACCCCCTCATGCCAAACTTCAGCTTGCAGAGCAAGCTCCATGGCAGGATCCCCCCAAGAGCTGCATGGCGGTGCCAGCCCGGCTGCCCTTGCAACTGCAGAGGGGAGCGGAGGAAGGTGGAAGCAGAAACCCTCAGAGACCTCATTAGCAGGAAGCATCCTCAAGCTCACGTCTTATGGTTGTTGAGCCCAGATCTGCTCAAGCATTCAGGGCAAAGCATAGAGAAATGTGTCTGCGTTCAAAGGGGAGCACCACGGATGGGCCGGGCAGGGGAGATGCAATCACCTCCAATGAGAGAGGTGTGGGCAGAGGCTGAGCTGTGTCAGCAGCTTGCTGCCTATCTCCTCACTGCAGAGGTGGAAAACTACCTATCCATACCACTGCAGAGCAGGGCTGGGATCTTCCTGCCTGCCATCACAAAAGCATTTCTACCCCTTTCCTGCTGCCCTCCCAAGCAGCGCCCAAAGGAAACAAAGTGGGGCACAGCCATCCTGGTGCATGCATGTGCACAGGTTGTGTTCACTGGGTCAGAAAACCGCTCTCCCAGCCCCTTACACATTGCTGCTGCGTGGTGTTGTGAGCAGAAATCACCACACTGCAGCTCTGGCATCAGGGGGATACCCACTGAGATGGGGGATGCGCTTCCCATGGCAGGGGCTGAATGGGGACCCACTGCTCACAGGGAAACGGCTGCACCCAAAGGCAGAGGCTGGATGTGTTTTACTCTGCCATTTGTTACTGATGGCATCAGAGGAGGAGCTTGGGAGGTTACACTGGGCTGGGACATGTTCTGCTGCAGGATGATGGGCAGCACGCCCAGGTCCAGCTAATTGAAGGTTTGCTCCGTGAGCGCATTATATCCACCATGCTGGTACTTAAGAGAAGCAGCTCCCTTTGGGGACGCTCTTATTTCCCGTATCATGAAAAATGTAAGCACTACTTAGGGCATGTTTTACCACTCGTATTTGTGCAACTCTCATTAGCAACAGGAGGAAGCGTTGCACTGCACTTGGAGCGGAAGCAATGCCCGTGTCTTTAAATCAGGCACAATACAGAAATACTTCAGGGCTCCTTCAGAAGAGAATTGAACGCTGTCCTAACCACTGCAAGGAGATACGGCGTCCCTCTGGCTTAGCCATTTAGTCTGCAGTTAGCACCAAGGTGAATCTGAATCCCAGCCCATTTTGCTCCCATCCCTGCTGCACTTCGCCTGTGTGCTGCTTTCCTAATAGCAATGTGAGCCATATGGCACCTCCAGCGCTGGGACTGCAGCCATGGGCTGACAGATGCAAAATAGCCCAAGATAATACATTTAGAAGTTTGCCTTCTCACTCTGGAGGAGTTTGCAGAGCTGCCAACCCCGACCACATGAAACATTCAGCAGGTCCAACGTGGGGAGTACAGAAGGGACAGCCCTCCTGGAAATGATCTTTTCTGGGGACCCTTTCCAGGGCGTTTTGGAGGTGCAGCTGCAAAACCATCTCTGCAGGATGCTGAGCTCTAAGGGATGCCCAAGAGCAGCCGAAAAGTCTCCTCCATGGATCCTTTTAGGAGCTGCCCTGAAAGCATCCATCAGAGCTGGGGTGGATGGGGCCTGGAGCAGGGAAAGGGGCGAGATGGAGCCCTGGGGTCCTTCCCTTCCCTGGGTTTGAGATTCCATGAGCCTCTGTTGCATTTTCCCTCCCAGCCTTGGTGCACCACACCACTGGGCCCTGTAGATTCCTGCCTTACTCCAGGCAAGCCCCGTTCTCCAAGAGCTTCCAAACTCCACTGGCTCCAAACAATAGAAGCAAAACGAAAAGGCGACTTTAAGGGATAACTCTCCCGACTCCTGCAAAGAGCAGAGCTGGCAGGGAACAAGTCAGAACGGTTCCCAACCCATGTCAACACACGGCTGAGGCCTCACCAGCACTGCCTTCACCTCCTGCTTCCCAGCCCTCTTGGCTTGCTCCTGCCAAAGGGAAAGGAGGGAACTTGGAAAGCCAAAGTGGACGCACTCCCTGGGCTGGCACAGAGCTACAGAGGATGTTCTGCTGGGTCCATTGCTTCCAGAGCATGGCCTGAGCTGTGTCGCCCCAGTGGTGCTCATTAGAACAGACATTAGAACCGGAGTTACAGATGACTGCGGACTCCCATGAACGTCACTTCTATCGAGCTGATATTCATTTATTGATTTGTATTAAACAAGTAGATAAATACTTCATCTGAGCAGCAGCCGCGCTCTCATCTGAAAGTGAATTAGTGTTTAAAGTGTGTCTGGCTCATTAGCAGGCTTATTGCACTTTGTCACTGTGGTTCCAGGACTGCCAGCCAAACCTTTTCATTACACATCTCCTCAGGAAAGCCCATCAGCTGAGCTCCCCCAGGCTGCAGAACGGGGCAGAGCTGCAGCACAGCCACAAGCAAACTGCTGCTGCCAGCATCTCCAGTGGAGGGTTTCCATAGGGAGCACGAACGGCTGCAGAGGACATGGCCCTGCAGCCTGGTCTGCGGGCAGCAGAGCACTGCGAGGACATGGGACCATGGGCTCACAGCCTGCTTTGGGTTGGAAGGGAGCTTAAAGCTCCTTCAGCCCCTGCCATGGGCAGGGACACCTTCCACTGGAGCAGGTTTGGTCTTAGGTCCTTCAGAAGGACCCAAAGGCACAGCAGTCCCAGCCCAGCTGCTCTCTAATCACTGCTGGGCATGGTGAGGCTCCCTGTTAAGCAAACTTGGTGTCATCACCATGGGGTACAAAGATCTGGACAGTGTGGGCTGAGGCCAGCCATGGGTCCTGCTCACTGATCTGAGGGTGTTTCACGCTCCTGCACTTATTCTGCCCAACAGAGTACATCCTTCAGCTCTGGTGCCACAGGCGCTGTTCATCAGCAGCTGCGGGGCTGCTTTCACCCCTCCAGCCCCTGCTCCGTGCAGACAATCACTGCTGATTGCTGCTCATGCCCGAAACTGTGCAGCCACAATTACTGCTGATAGCCCGAAATGGGAACAGGAGCAGCCCTGTGGGCTGCAGGCCAGCCAGGAGCAGTCAGACCCACAGCTTCATACATTGAAATGCCTCAAAGCAGAGACAAGTTCAGGGCATGAACCGAACCCCCCTCGATGCCCAAACCCTCTTCTCTTCCTTGTCTTTCCCCATCATTCTGCACCAAGTGAAAGCTCCTATCCCTTGCCACAGACCTGGGAAATTGCAGCTGCACATTGCCATCATGGGGGTCTCTGCCCCCCATTTGACACGCTCCGAAATCAGTCAGCCTATATTTAACCCACTTTTGCCAGGTTATATATAACCAAAGTTATTTTAAAGGCCCTGAGGCTGAGGCACACATTCCTTCAATAGTTATCCTTAAAGAGATCAAAACTCCCTTTTTTTCCCATTGTTTTCCAAACACCGTGAAATTCAAATCAATAACTTGAAAATGAAATTGCCTTTGAACTGATGGCAGTCAAAATGAACCCCATGAGGCTGCTTCCGCTGAAGCTGGGGTTGGGGTCTGTCAGTAACTATAGAATCATAGAATCCCAGACTGGTTTGTGTTGAAAGGGACCTTAAAGCTCGCCCAGTTCCACCTTCCACAGACCTCACAGAGAAGAACTTGTGCCCAAGGTGCCATCTCCCTGTGCCAGGTTAAAGCCATTCCCCTTGATTGCAGAAAAGCCACTGAAGAGCATATCGAAAAGAATCCATTCTCATCATTCCCTTTCACATCCCATCTCCCTTTCCCAGGCACCTCCTCTGCTCCCTTCACCTATGAGGAAACAAACAGCATGGCTCTAAGGGAGGGAGGACGAGCACTGGATGTGGATGGGTGGGATGCTGCTGACACCCATTGCATGGGGTGGAACAAGCCGAGCTGATTTACTTTAGATTTGAGCTGGGAGTAAATTGGAAGACATGAATCATCCTGACGCAGGCGCTGCGGAGATGGATGACCTGGCTTGGCAGCGTGCTCCTCTCTTTCCACAGGCTCCCTTCCTTCCCTTGGTTCAGTGCAGAGCTGCATTTCCCAGCACAGGAGGGCTCCTGCTCCATGCCCTCACGTGCCTATGAGCCCCATGCTGCTCTTTGGGTGCTCCGGTGGCAGGCACCACCAGTGGCTGCCATTCCCCTGCAGCCCTGTGATGGAATTGCCCTGCCAGCCTGGCTGACAAGCAGGGAGGTGATGTCCCCTCCAGACCCAGGTGTGAGGCTCCCTACCTCCATCCGGCCCTGCAGATTGCCAGCTTTGGGCTGAAACAGTGTGACATGAGCTCTGTCTCCCACGTACATGAGTGTAAAATGCTCACGACCTCTTTTTGCCCAGGCTGCTGTGCGTTCACCAAGCAGCTGCTCAGCACATCCCTTCCCGAGTTCTTCCTCATAGGAATTGCCTCTTCTTTCCAGATAGGAAGCTGAGAGGTGCAAGGAGCGAGCTCCTGCCTGGGACCGGACTGCTGCTACCTCTGGTTCACAAGTGACTTTTGCCTCCTCCATCCCTTGCTCTATGGATTCCAGAGCTGGAAGCACATGCTGCTCCATATTCTATTCACTAGGCAGAGGAACTCTCTCGCACTGTGATCTCTGATGCAGCTCACTTGTGGGATGCTGCAAGACAGGCCCCAGCCCCTGCTCTGGCCCAGCAGGGCTCAATCACTGGTTAAATGCATCCAAGACACTTTGATACCTTAAAGAATTCACCACTTCACCTTGCAAACGATGTGCAGAACAGGCAAATAACCCCATCCCCATTCTGCAGTGATTGCAGCAATCAGAGTCCAGCTCAGGCTGGCTCCCGAGGACTGTAAATCCTGAACCCTGCAGGCACAGCCCCGGGTCGATAACGGGTGATTAACCTTAACTCTACCCCTCCTCTCTTCCAAGACAGTTCATTTGGAGCCCCCCATGGTGTCCCCAACCACACCGTTAATCACAGCCCCAGATGCTCGGGCAGGCAGCAGCATCATTGCCCTCCTCCTGCTCAGCTTCCTCCTTCCCTCCACCTTTGTTTCCTTTTTGTTTCCAGTTTAACTTCTGCTGGAAGTGATTTCCTTCCATGGTGGGAGGAGATTTGGAAGCAGAGGGAAATATGGGGAAGGAAGCAGCACCCCCAAAGGGGCTCTGGAGGAGCCCTGTGCCCTGCTGAGCTGCCAGCCTGGAGCAGGCACATTTTGGGAGCCAACCTCTCGCACAGCATCCAAGCTCTGACTCGGGATTTTCCCTGCTGTCCCTGAAGCTGCCGGCCCCAGACATTCGCTTTGCCATTCCCCAGTGTTCCACCAATCTGTGGGGCTCTGAAGCTCTTCTGAGGAGCATGAGGTGAGAGGCAGATTGGTTTGTGTTCACTGCTGGGAGGGCGGTGGATGGTGAGAGCAGCTTTGCCTCCTCCCCTCCTCTCCATCCCTTTCTCCAGCTCCCTTTGAACAATCATTCCTTCTGCAGAGTCCTGTTGTTTAATTTTGCCGAGTGCTGAGTCTCAGCCTCCTGTTAATTGCTTTTGCCCATTTCTGTTAAGGGAAAAAAATGCCGCACATGGAATTGTCATTTTGAAAGCCGCCTTGTTTGTTTTATATTGCAATAACCGCAGAAACGGGCGCTTCCTCCTTTCATTAAAAACTCTTTGTGATGATAAAAAGCAGCAGAAATGAGAGGAAAAAAGTGGTGTTTCCTTAAAAGCACATGAAAGGGAGAGAGATAAATCCCACGTCTCGCAGGGATCAAACCCAGCGCAGGGCTGCGAGGCGGAGATACCGGCGGGCGGCCGCTGCGCTGCAGCAATAGCTCCTCTCCCAGGACACTGCGGGCTCTGCTTGGGGGGCCCTGTGTCCCTCCAGCCCCATGTCCTTGAGCAAGACAGTGGCCAAGGGGTGTCTGGTTGAGCCCTGCTCGTGGGTGGCACCATGGAACCATCACCGTGGCCTCAGGACAGCCCTGGTGCTGTCCTGGTGTTGTATGGGCCAGGGGGAAATTGATGCCCAAAGCAAGAAAGGCACAAGGGGTGGTGGCTGCTTGACAAGTGGCTATGGGGCAGAGGGAGCAGCACCTTCCTCTCCAGCTTTTCAGAGCTGGTTTGTGAGCACACACAGCACACAACCAGATTCTAGTGAGCCATAGGATCACAGACTGGTGTTGGAAGGGACCTTAAAGCTCATTCAGTTCCAAGCCACCTTCCACTAGAGCAAGTTAGGTCTTAGGTCCTTCAAGACCCAAGCCCTCAGCAATCCCATCCTAGCTGCTCTCTAATCCCTACTGGTCACTGCTAAGCTCCTTGTTAAGCAAACTTTGCGCCATCCCCTTCTTTGTTGTCCCTCACGTCCTGACCATGGGGTATAAAGGACTGGACAGCGTGGGCTGAGGTCAGTTGAGGTTCCTGCTCACTGATCTGAGGGCTGTTTCATGCTCCTGGGTTTATTCTGCTAACAGGATCTGTAAATCAGTGCAAACAAAGAGCAAACTTCAGCAGCACACTCGATTGCTTCATTTCTGGTTTATTTTTCCTCATCCCTTAACATCAAAGGGGGGGGGGGTTCTCTTCTTGATTTTCAATATTCTTTAGCAGTTGTTGAATTGCCATTCAGCTTTACAGAATTTTTTCCACCCACTGCTATTTTAAAGGTCATTTAATTATTATTACAAAGAATTACAGAAAGATAGAGAATTGCTTAAATGCCTTGAGCTGCAACAGGTTATTAGCGGGGATCTTTTTTTATCGTCATGTTTAATGGATTAGTGTTTGCAGCTGTGTGCTGAGCACGGCTTGGAAGTCCTTGCTGTTGTTAGGTGCAAGTCTTGGATGGTGTTATCCAGTTGATGGCTTGTGGCCGTGAAGGGGCTGAGCAGCCGTGGGGTGCCCAGAAGCCATCAAACACAGAGTGGTTTGGGTTGGAATGGAGCTTAAAGCTCACCCAGTTCCAACCCCTGCCACGGGCAGGGACACCTTCCATAGAGCAGCTTGCTCCAAGCCCCTTCCAACCTGGCCTTGGGCACTGCCAGGGATGGAGCAGCCACAGCTTCAATGGGCACCCTGTGCCAGTGTCTTGCCCATAGGCCAGCCCTGGATGGGTGGCACCTCCTCAACCTTTCCTTGGGGATTGTGGAGCAGGTTTCCCAGCCCTGGGCTGTTGCAAGAGCAGGGATAAGCCTCTGGCACCAATCCTGCCCCTGTTGGGGCCATTGTGGCCATGGGGAAGCACTGGGAGAGCTGCCCAGGGCTTCTTGTCTAGGTGGGACTCTGGGAGCATGGATCTGGTGCAGGATCCCCGAGTCCCCTGGACTCTGGGGCCAGGGATGTGGCTTCTCACCCTGCCACAGCTCCTCTGGCTCTCCCGCACCATCATTCCCTGGCGGGCAGGATCAGATGGGTGAGGTTTGGCACTTTCTCCTCTCTGTGGCTTCCCACAACATTCCCCACTCCTCCAGGGAAGGCTCTGGGGTCCTTTCTGCAGATGAGCTGCCCCAGCCCCACACAGACCAGTGCTGGGTGGGAGCAGCCTGGAGCCCGTGTGACAGCAACAGCCAGAAACTGGACCATGGGGAGGCACAACACCTCCTCAGCTCTCTGCCTGAGGAACTTGAGTCTTACCCAAGCAAGAAGCCAGACTAGACCCTCGGGTTCCTCCCGCTGGTATTTCTCAAGGAGCTGTTGCACACATAGGTTTTTCCCTTTGTTTCAACAGCACACGAATGAGCAGAGTCTCTGCTAAAGTAAAACCAAACAGAAAAGAGTCCTCAATTTGCATGGAAACATGTTTTTGCTACCAAAATGCAGGTATTGCTGAGCAAGAGCCGACCTTTCACAGCTACACAGTGCCCCGGAAGGAAGAGAAGGATGTGCTGCTCTTTCAAGCCTGCAGATAGGCAGCAGAGCAAACAGAGGCTTGGGAGAGGCACACCGGGTTTATCTTCTGCTCTAAGCCATGGACGTTATTGGCATTTACTGTAGAAAGAATTCAGGATTGTAAACCAAATGAAATATTCCCATTTCTGCACAGATTGACCAGGCAAGCCCAGAAATGCAACACACCTCTATCAGCATGACTGAAGACAGCGTTAACCAGGCCTTAGCTTCTCACTAACCTCCTCCTTGTATCACAGCATCCTTTTCATCCCCAACACTCATTCCACAAAGCCAGGGGAGAACCAGTCAGGAAGTGCGGAGTACATTGCAAAGCCTTGTTCAGTCCTCTAGGTGGAAGGCTGAGAAAAGAAATCTAACGATTAGCAAGGGGATACAGGATGTCTCAAAGAGCAAACCTAAAAGTGCAACCACTTCTTTGCCCGCTTTACTCCATGCCAGATGTGAATCAGGCTCGTGGGTTGGGAGGACGTTGGCGAAGGCTTGTGAGGTCTTAACCAAACTAGTCTGACAAACAGACCTCGGATCCCACACGTCGTTCCTGAATATTGGGTCTCTGGAGCCTTCTGCTTCCAGATGCTGTGTTGCAATAAATGCATCACTCCTTTTGTACACTGTTGTGTAAAAGTGGAAAGACAGGCTGGGGCCTGGCCGGGCTGTCCCACTGCGGAGCCTCAGGATTGAACACACTGGGATCGGGCTTGGGAAGCACAGGGGGTGTCAGGAGCAAAGCCACCGGCCGCAGCATCCCGAGCATCCTTGGGGCTGTGCTAGGGGCAGCTCCCTGCGCCCTGGATGCTGCGCAATGCACATCTCCCAGGAGCACTCCGAGCGTGGCACAGCCTTAGGCTGCTCCGGATCCACACCAACGGCACAGCCCACGCTGGGCATTCCCCAGGTCATGCCTCACGGGGACAGACTGCGCTACGAGCGGAGGGAGAGGGCAGCCCCGCTGCACGCCTGCACTGCGCGCATTGCCCGCTCCTGCCAGGGGTGCGGAGCAGGGATGCTGCTGTGCCGCTGCTCCATGGGGCCGGCTAGCATCTGCTCTACGTTTAGCAGGTAGGAAACCACCCCCAGGCCCCTGCCCGCGGCTGACATAGGTTGAGTCATAGCGCAGCGCACGGAGCGGCTCCCGCTGCCGCTGACATCACGGAGCGGAGCGGGGAGAGCCGCGCTCTCCGTTTGCCTTTCTGTCCCACTGACAAACATCCGCGCCGTGGGAGGGCCCCGGGGCACACAGCGCTGCCCCACATTGCGCAGGCAGCGCTGGCGACAGCGGGCCCCGTGCCTGGGGTCTGCGCTGACCCCGCTGCTGCGGCTGGAGAAGGAGGAAATGAGTTTCCTGCATTCAGCTCGGTGCCTGCTGGAGACAAGGCATCCTGTTCCACACTGCTTCAATGGGAGCACCGGGGAGACCCGGGCCTGTGTGAGGGGACTGCAATGAGCCGGGTTCCAAAGATACTGTTAAAGGAATTCACCCGTTGGGTTTGTAGGCTTCAGAAGGGCTTGTAAGGGAAGGACATCTCCAGCCCGTCCGTGACCTCCTGGGTGCCCAGGGCAGATGCTCCAGTCTGGGAACACTTGGAATTCGTTCCCAGATGGACAGCCTGAAGGTAGATTGAGATGAGCTCTTGGGCAGAAGCTCTTCCCTGTGAGGGTGCTGAGCGCTGGCACAGGGTGCCCAGAGAAGCTGTGGCTGCCCCATCCCTGCAGTGCTCAAGGCCAGGTTGGACACAGGAGCTTGGAGCAAGCTGCTGTAGTGGAAGGGAGTTGGCACAGAGTTGGAACTGGATGAGCTTTACGGTCCCTTCCAACACAAACCAGCCTGGGATCCTGGGGTTTCATCAGCACATGCAGTGGCTCGGGCCGGCCTGTTGGATAGCTGCTGCTGGCACCGGTGCCCTTGCCTGGGGGTGCTGGATGGCTGCTGCCCCTCTGCTGCTCCCCTCTGCTGCAGGCACCGAGAGCTGCCCGGTGAGAGCACGTCCTGTGACTCAGAGAGCAGTTCCTGCTCTCAGGGCTGGCAAACCTCAGAGCAGACAGCTCAGGATGTATGTCCCTCTGCTCATGAAGCCTTTGACACTTCTGGGTTCTCTACATGTCTCCATTCATCCCAGAGACATGCCTACAGATGACTAAGAGCTATGAGCCAGGACAGCCAGCCCTGCTGACCCAGCTCGCTCCCAGCCCGTGTGCCGAGCTGGGTCTCAATGTCACCACGCACCCACATGTTGGAGGCACATGATGGACATGACGCAACGGGGCTGCAAGCACCAGGGCTCTCCATGGGGACCTGCAGGGATCTCAGCCCTGGGTGATCGGGGAAGCTTTGTCTGCTGCCCTGGCACATGCAGGGCTCCAGAGGTTAGCTGTGCCATCTCCCCTCTGATGCCCATCATGGAGGCGTGGTGGTGAGCTCTGTCCCCTTCTCCTGCCTCCATCCTTGGAGGAGAAGAGCAGGAGATCTTCCGGCCCTGCTGCTCCCCTTCTTGTGTGCCCTCTGCTTTGGGGTCCTTAGATCAAAAACTGCTTCTCAAGAGGCATTTGCTCAGCAATAGGCATAAACCCTCTGCTCTTCACATTGCTCTTGGTGGGATAAAATATTCCGTGCCCGTCTGTTTAAATATCTTATGTTAATACCTTGAAATGTTTGTTCATCTTCTGTTATTCCTTTAGCTCTCAAGTAGTAAATGCTCCTGGAAACATCAGAGTACAGCGAATCCATGGCTACAGATGCTGCATCCGAACAAACCCTGGATGTTTCTGGACAAGGGGAGAGCTGACATTTTCCAGCAGGGGGGCTGTGACTGGGAAGGGTTTAGCACAACGGTAAATAGCTGCTGTCACAGGCACTTGCGTAACTGCTTGGGTTTCCCCATCATGACTTATTAGTTGAGTCTGTAGCTTCTCTCCACTTTGGCTCTGCTGTGGTAAACCTGAGGTTATCCAGTAATCCGGGAGCGCTGCGTCCGGAGGGAGAGGGTGCTACTTGAGTGCAAATGCTCTGGGTACTTCTGCTAAACACATCTGCTGGGCTGAAGTGATGACAGCAGGCAGGAATCATTCACATACTGACTCACTCATGCATCGTGGGCAGGGGCAGTGGGACCAATCCTGGCTTTGGCACAGTGATGGGGGAAACCACTTTCCCAGGCCCAGCCAAGCCCTCGCCTTGCTGCTTGGTCACAGGGTTTCCTGGGAGTTGTGCTGTGGTTTGTCTGTGCCTCACTGCTATGCAACATCACCGTTCACAGGAGACCTTGGGAGACGCAGACGGAGCTGCACAGTGGGGCAGATGGGGAGGATGAGGATTCATTTCACAGCTCCTTGCAGCATCACCGTCCCTGGCTGCTCAGCCAAGGCCTCACACAGCACCACAGGCTGCCCTGGGACAGCCTGGGCAGGGGTAAGTACGCTGCTGTCCCTGTCACTTCAACCCTCAGCAGCAACTGAGTGTCAAAGCAGACACTGAAACCATCATTCTTTCCCTTGACAGAAGCACAAGAGTTAAAAAAACAGTCAGGGTGTGCCTGATCCATCTGTCACTGAGGAAATAAAACCATCCTCCTAAAACTTAATGCTGTAATTCACTCAGACCAAAGGTGGAGATCAAGGCTGCTTAGTTGGATAGTACCTAAGGCCTTGTCTACTCAGACAGACAGGCAGGCACAGTCACAAGCAAATAAATTACCCTGGCATGGTCCCTCAGGAGCGTGCGCTCTCCTCCAGAGCAAGCGATTGCCTCAGAAACACTCTGCTCTTCAAGGAGCCCTTGGGCTACGCAGGGAGTAAGTTACTCCACAGGGCGCTCATGAGGATCTTAAAAGCCAAGGAATAAGTTCAAGAGAGAATACTTCAGTGAAAAATCAGTGCATTTGTCTGCAGCTGCAAAGGAATCTCATACTCGTGGGTGAAGCTCGCAGTGTGACGAGTACTGCGGGCACACAGACTCAAACCCTGAGTCAGTTCTGCAAATCCTTGTTTTGCTTCTCCTCCAGATCTCCCTTGATAACTTCCCTTTTGTCTGAGAGGATGTGAGCTCCCTCCTCCCTTCTCTCATCACTATGGCACATTGCACCACTGGGGACCAGGGATGTGCGCACCAGAGCCGAGCTCCCACGAGAGGGGAGTGATGCTCCCACTGGTACCTCGGCCGGGCATGCTTCCAAACTGGAGCGTGTGTCAGCTGATGGGTTCTCACTCTGGCAACCAGCTATGATGCTGCCATCAGAGATGTCTTTATTGAGGCCAGCGAGAGAAGCAGATGGTCTCTCAGTCAGCATCTCCATAAATGTGAGTGGTTGCGGCTATAAAAGCAAACTGCTCTAAAGGGATGTTGCTAAGCTTTCCTTCCAGCGTTATTGCTTGGCTTTCCTCATGAGGAATGGTGACCCTCTTCCAAAGAAATGGCATAACTCATCACTTGGGTTTTTTGCCCTTTTATTCCTAGATGTGCTGAGTACTGTGTAATAAATAATACTGCTCACTGTAAAAGTAAACCCAGGCACAGCCCTGCCAGCCTCTTGAATCCCTGTATCATAGGTGATGGGAGAATTTAGTCAGTCTAGCTAGTGTTCAGATCACCCTGGAGCACATGATGAGTGCAGGGAGATGAGCCATTAGGACACTCCAGAGCTGAGCAGGGATTTAGGATGCCAAAGCAGTCAGGAGCACAAGGCAGCCCCATCTGCATCCGCTCCCAGGGAGCTCAAGGGAGCTGCCCCTCATTGCTCAGGGCTTGTCTACACAGGACTCTTAAGAAAATTAAATGGAAGTAACTAAATCTAAAGTGGATTAAAGAGCATTAAAATTCTGCGTAGAACTCTCGTTTGAAATTAAAGTGGGCTTAATTCAGTTTAAGTTACTCCCAAATGCTACTGGGTAAGGCCGTTTAAATTGTCCTTCATTAACTGAAGTGGTCCCGTATAGGCATTTATAAATGAGGCTTAATTAGCCCATTTTGAAGCACAAGTTAGCTGCCTTGAGCTCCCGTACGTAGGCAGCCAGGTCCACACTTTTTGACAGTGCTCCTGGTCGGGATGAGTTAGCATTTGGCATCTCTTCCCAGGAGAGTGGCGTGTGGCCAGCTTCTTCCCCACCAGCAGATAATACAGTCCATGCATACCCCGTACTTTGATGTGTTAAATGTACGAGTGGGAGATGAAAGGCTGCTTTGCCAGAGGATGAGCTCTTCCTTTACAGTCTGGGACATGGGAGTGGTAATAGCTAGACAAATCCCTAGAAAAAGATGTGCTGTCAGGATTTAATGAGTCTCGTGCATGAGCAATGGAGCAGACTGGAGGAGAGCGCATGCTGAGTCAGCAAAGAAGTGGAAGGAGACAGAGGATTGGGAGGGACGGAGCCCATCCCTGTCACAGGGCTCCTGCTGTCACAGGGCACCTCACTGTCCCTGCTGCCTATTAGAAGCCCTGATTCAGGATAACCCTCCAGTGGCATGAGACACTGCTGGCTGCCCTTAATGCCCAGCCTGGGTCCACCATCTCTCCGCGCCTTTCCTACCCCATTGCCGTCAGTCTCACAAGTTCCTCCTCAGGAAAGACCCTGTGCATGTGTGCGCTGCAGAGGGGATTTCCACTTTCCTGTGGGCGCAGACCTCTCACAGCAGGACAGAGCCACGACAGCACTGGGCAGCCAGCAGGGCCAGCAGACAGCCTGTCCTGCAGCAGAAAGGGGATGATGCAGATGCCCAACAGCCAAGCTCAGCTCCCCGCTTCCATCCCAACCTCCCCAACAAGCCCCACTGAGCGCCTCAGCACAGGGACAGGGACTGTGCCCAATCCCAGCAGTAGGACGGTCAGACTGTGGTGATAGGAGGGCCTGAGCCCAAACCGTCATCTGTGCAAGATGCTTTCCAAAACAAATGGGTGTTGGGGGTCCGGGTGTGGAAGCAGAGTGTGCAAGTCAGAAAGCACTGCTGCAAACCCGCATGAAGGTGCTCAGCACCCCTTGTGAAATCCATGGTGAGGTTATTGGCATGTCTCCGGCAGGCTCGGTGCTGTTTGGGCTCTCTGAATACAGCTCCCTCCCTCCCCTCAGCCTTGCTCTCTCTTCTGCAGCATCTCTGGCAGTCCCCAGGCCGCGACAACTCAACCTGCGGCACTGCTGCTTTTCTATGGGGAACTGCTCCCGGGGCAGTGGTTTCGCTGAGGTCCTGCTGGCTCTGAGCCCCGGGGGAGCAGAGCGGGGCAGAGACCTGCAGGCACGTTTGGAGGAAGCAGGAGTTGGAAAGCACCGTGATAACGACGGCAGCAGCCCCACAGCACGAGGTCCAGGGGAGAGCGGAGCAGAGACGGGACTGTCCCTGAAGATGCTCCAGGCATGTTTGCACAAGGAATTTAACTGCAACACCTCCTCCGCAGGGCTGAGCACTGGGACGGGTCAATACGCTTCCAAATCACAGCCAAGTGAGAGCCGATTCCTTGCTTTGCAATGAGATGTTTGTAGGAGCAGCAGGAAGAGGAGGTGGCTCTGCAGGACCTCTCCCTTCACAGGGCACCCTTGCCCAGGGAAGAAGCAAAACCCTCCTGCTTGTGAGGGGTTGTGAGGGGCCTCGCTGAGGGGTGCATCAGTGATCCTGGCAGAGCCTTTGTTCTGGAAGCCTTCATACCCCATGGAGCTGCACGCTCTGCAGCAGCCCTTGCAGTGCCAAGCAGCTGAAGCACTTTCTCTTCAAAGCAATTTGCAAATGTGAAAAGGAAAGAAAATGAAAATCAAAAGTAAGCACCGGGAGCCTTGGGATGCAGCCAGCACATGAACCCTTTTGACTTCCAGGGCGGAGAAGCCAAAGACCCTCTACCCTGGCTTCTCTTCTTACCAAACCAAAACAGGCAGTGTGCAGTTGCTGTTATTGCTTTGCATAAATGGAGATCCAGCTTTGTGGCTCTGACTTTGGGGTATTTCCTCTAAAAAGCACATCTGTGGCCATACTTTTTGGTGCAATAGACTTTAGCCTGGAAGCAAAAGCACATAAACAATGCTAAATTCATGCTGACTTGGAGTAGATTCCAAAGGAAAGAAGAGTTGGGAAAGCACCTACTTAAGTACTGACTAAGGATATTATCTGTGATCTGAATCTAGCCTCTGTGTGTGTGTTACTGTTGAGTACACAGTGCGGTTTCAGACATGGCCAGAGACAAGAAAAAATGATTGTTCAGGGTAACCACAAGGAAGATGAATGCAAATGTATTCCTGTAACTGGGAGAGTTCCCTTGCTCTTAAGCCGGGCTCTGGTACATGGCCTCAGGGAAGCAAATTTGCAACTACCTTCATTAAATTGTTTAGGAATGATTAATCAGAAGTCAGAGATGCAAAAATCTGCCCATTGTGAAATGTCGGTTCAATTCCTGCCCTTACGCACAGGCTGCAAGGGTGACTTCACACAGCACTCAGGGGACAGGTACTGGCAGTTGACAGATGCTTCCTGCTGGCTCTTATCTGCACTAAAAGCCCAGGTTGATGAGCTTCCACCTGAATTACAGCCACAGGCATCGCATCGGGATCAGAGCAGTGCAAGAGCTGTGTGTCAGAGGCTCCAGTCTCCTGTGTGTTGGGCACAGGGCACCCCGCAGGCAGGTCACCATGGTGGGAGATGCTGTTATCACCCGGCCATGCTCTGCCGTGTGCATTCATTGGGTGACTCCAATGTCACCGTGTGCTGTGTCCAAGAGCAGCACATACAGAACGCAAACGCACCGAGCACCATCACTGATGTGCCCAAAGCTTGTGTCTGTGCATGCACATGTTCCTCCTGCCTAAAGCTGCCTACAGCTTAGGCTCAGCTTAAACTGCAGCATCCTCAGCAACCCCTTGGTGACTGCAGGGTCTGACTGAACCCACCGTCCCCTGCCCTCCATCCCATTTCCCTTCCTTTCCAGCTTCAGCTCATGGATGTCCTCTGCTTTCCATGGGCACTGAGTGATGTTTTCCTGACAGCTCTAAGGCCTGCTCCTTAACATGGTGAGAGGCATCGGGCTGGTTGTACACTCCATGTGGGTCAGGGGATGCACTGTCTCTCTTGGGATGCACTGAGCAGGCGTTTTGGAGCTCAGGGACCCAATTGCCGTTTGGCATCCACCTCCGATGGGGGAGAGTAAAACAGAGCCAGGACCGGAGTTTCAACATGCATCACCTCGGAGGAGCAGCAGCCAAGGACAAGCTGGAAAACCCTCTGAGGAACCATCTTCTCCACTGCATTGACCACCTCGATCTGCGATGAAGATGCCCACCTACGGCTGGAAGCGGGGCTGAGGAACCCCCCAACTCCCAGCGAGAAGGAGGAGGAGGTCCCAGGAGGACACCGGGAAGCAGGAGGGCACATTTACCTAACGAGCGCGCTTGTCGGGGCAAATCTGCCCGCGTTGCAACACGATTTGCATAGGAGCCAGGTGTTTGCAGCGGGACCTGCATCTACATCTGCGGGGCTGCTCGGCAGCGAGCGCCCCGAGGAACCGGGGACGCCGAGCGGGTGACCGAGCTCCGGCCCTGCAGCGCTCGGCTCGCCCGGCGGCGAGACCCGAACCGACCCGAGCGGGCCCGGGCATGGAGCAGCGGTCCCGCCCGCAG
>JASSUY010041973.1:0-10229 GCA_032466535.1 Forpus xanthops
CATCAAAAGGAGTGTGACCAGCAGGTCAAGGGAGGTGATCCTGCCCCTCTACTCTGCTCTCGTGAGACCTCACTTGGGAGTATTGTGTGCAGTTCTGGTGTCTTCAAGATAAAGACATGGAACTGTTGGAACAAGTCGAGAGGAGGGCCACGAGGATGATCAGGGGACTGGAGCACCTCGTGTATGAAGAGAGTCTGAAAAAGTTGTGGCTGTTCAGCGTGGAGAAGAGAAGGCTGCATGGAGACCTCATAGCAGCCTTCCAGTATCTGAAGGAGGCGGGTAGGGATACTGTGGAGGGACTCTTTATTAGGGACTGTGGTGATAGGACAAGGAGTAATGGGTTCAAACTTAAACAGGGGAAGTTTAGATTGGATCTGAAGAAGAGGTTCTTTACCACAAGTGTGGTGAGGCCCTGGAGTGAGTTGCCCAGGGAAGCTGTGAATGCTCCATCCCTGGCAGTGTTCAAGGCCCGGTTGAACAGAGCCTTGGGTGACATGGGTTAGTGGGAGGTGTCCCTGGCCATGGCAGGGGATTGGAAGTAGATGATGTTAAGGTCCTTTCCAACCATAACTGTTATATGATTATATGATTCTGTGGTACTCTTCTGCTTTTTTAAATTATCATTATTAGTGGGAAGGGCATATATTTTAAATAGTCTCTGTTATTTGCTAGGTACAATACAGATAAATAGATAACTGCCTTAGGGATATTACATGTGAGATATATACCCCATTTTGCTGATAAACTTTGCAATAACTGAAAATATTACTGCAAATGCTAAAATTTTCAGTGTATTTCATACACTGTCACTTCTGTCGTTCTTGCTCAGACTGTTTTGTTATGCCCTGTGAGTTATGCTCCTGAAAGGAGAATTTACGGAGTTACGGCAGCACTTAGAACTGCAAAGATGAGCCCTGAGTATTTGTGTCAGCATGGGTAAAAATGAAAATATAGGACAGTCAGTTCACTACTTTCCAAAAAAGCTTTGCCAGCCAGGAGGCATCATTATCGCTCTAAAAGTAAGTAATATGTAAAAGAATATAATTTGTTAATAATATAGGAATTTGATAAAGGATGCCTGAGCATTTTGTGATTATATCTCTGAGTTTCTAATGCCATCATATCCTCTCTATTTCACTGGAGCTGAGGGCTTTCATCCTGTAAAAAAAAAACCTGCTAGTGAGGTTTCTTGGCAGCTTTTCAGCACAAATATTATTCTCCTGAGGAATGATTTCCAAATTACCCAGGACAAATGAATATTTCCTGGAGGATAATACAGAATTAGTGGGGTGTATTTGGCTAACTATATAGGGCATGTTTCTTTTCTGCATTTTGCTGGCCTATGCACTGAGTTCCATGATAGTATTTTATTTTAAGAAACCTTAGAAAGATGAAGATGTTCTGTGAAAGGTAGAAAATAAAGAACACATAAAACCCAAAACTCAATGTCATCAAAAAGTTCAGATCGTGATTGATAAGTGTGGAGTTTTTTTATTGTTGACTGTTAGCTGAAGAATAGATTGTTATTTCAGTCAGTTTTGACTGGAACAATTTGTCTTGAAATACTTGTTTCACCTTTTTCTTCTAGGCTCTTTGTAATGTTTTGGTTTTTTTTTTTATATGCAAATGCAGGTAACTCTTTCAGTGTTGAGCAGCTTCACATGAAAGCTAGTCTTCAGTTTATAAATTGATAAAAGCCTGAATTGGGAAGAAATACTTTTCAAAACATTTCAGAATAATAATGATACCACTTTGGATTTCAGTGGCAAAGGCAGTGATTGTAATGTTGGTCTCCTCTGGTTGTGAAGCTCTTTCACAGGCATTAATACTTTTTATACAAAGATACTAATACTTCTACATAAATATTTCAATAGCAATTTTACCTCAAAACTAGAGTTTCCATGTAAATATGCAGTATTCTTCTTGTTACAGCATATTTTGTATTAAAACAGCAAAAATACTTATTATTTTAGCATTTCTTGTTGAAATATATTCTAATTTTTTTTTAGTATTTCTTTTCTAAATGCTTTTCATTCTTCTACATGTTATCTGTAATATCCTTTTTGTTTTTCATTGAAGGGCGAGACCCATTCCTCTTTGCTGTAACTGGCTTTAACAGCTTCTGCCATGTGCCCTTCCGGATAACCTCTGTCTGTGTACATCCTGTGCAGGAACCACCATAATGTAACTGTGTTCCTTTGCTTTGCTCTTACCTCTCTAACAACATAAACTTAGAAAGGAGGAGCTTTGAAGCCAGTGGCTTGTCTCATCTTACCAGCAGTACTTGAAACTCTATCTTGATATGCTCTCAATCACATTATTTACCGAGTTACCTTTTTTTCCTAGAAACCCCACTGATCTTTAATCATTATGGTGTGTAAGCCAGTAGTCTACTTCTGCTGTGTATATGATTTGACGTATCTGTATATATTGTATACATGGTAGTAGATATGTTTATGGTAGTTATTTCAGGAAAACAGATCAAATTACTTAGAATGTTTTTTCTTGGTTTCTCTGTACCTCCTACAGCAATCCTAATACTATTAGAATTTATTTCTTTTTCTGTCACAATACTTCTCGGAAGAGGCTCATACCTTACATGGCCAAACATTTTATCACAACCTGTAATATAAAAACCCCTTAAGTTAAATGCATTTTTTGTTAATACATCTGGGGTTCTTCTCATTGAAGCAACACTTGGTGTTAGTCATCATAGATGCTGGAAGTGATTCTTGTCTTAAAGGGAAATTTCACAGAAGGGATATTCAACAGTTGCATGAAGTACAGTTACTGATCTTACAGACATTTGTAGGCTTCTTGCAGCATCACCCAGCAAGGATTTAGGACATGCTAAATACTTGGTGTGTGTTGACAGGAAACTAATAATGGAAACAGGGTCAGTGGAAGGATGTTTTAGATGGTTCTGTTACTGAATGATGTCCAGACAAAATAATAACCTCTGAAACCCCTCTTATGTGTGATAGCAGCAAATTCTGATGGCTCTGGTCATGTGTGATTCTCCTTGTCTCTTCTCTTTGGAAGAGATATTGAAATATTCCTCGTTCAGATAATATAAACTGAAGAATTCCGAATGCATATGCCTAAATCAGGGTTTAAGCTTTGCAGCTGTATCTGTTTTCTATCTAACTGGAATTAGCCTGACAGTGCCCAGGTATCTGTCCTTCATGTGCCAGGCAGAGATACTGTAACTCGATAGGCATGAAGCTACAGCAACTCTAGTATGTGTCTCCCTGTGTTTCTTTCCGTCAGTAGCTTACATAAAAAAAAAACCAAGCAACAAAACTTCTGTTAGTTGAGTAATAATTAATTGCCAATATATTTTATATTCTAAGACCACAAATAAACTTGAATACATAATAAAACTAATTAACATTATAGAATTATGTTACATTCATAATGTGAGACATAGTGATAAAGAAACAAGCTCGGTTAAAACTAAGCCTGGAAGACAGCAAAATGTCTGTTATTCACTATCTGTATATAGACTGACATTTGTCTGTAGAGAAAACGTGTAACAGTTTGATTTGATTTCAGCTTTTTGGTGGTGGTGCATCACATTATACACTGTACCGTGCTGCTCCCCACCATGGATCTTCTGGGTCTACATACATCAGGCCTTGATATTTTTGCACTTAAATGTCAATTCTGTTGAGTTCAGTTGTCTTCAACAAAATTTTCAACAAATAAAGATAGCAGCATAAGACTGTACATTAGATTTACTTTTCTTTCCCAAACATGAATCATGGGGTTTCTGAGACCCGAAATCATTTGTGACTTCTGCTGAATTAGGTTTACTGACAAATAATAGCTTTGTTTTTACCAGGACTGTTGCATATGAAAAAACTCAGGTTAAAAAAAAAAACTAAAAACCAACAACTTTCCCTGAATTTCAAAGAAAGTCAGTCAAAATAACACTGAAAGGCAATTAAGGAAAGCCACACCCAACAGAGCCCAAGGAAGCACTCAGTTTGTTCTGTTCTGTGAGCCATAGCCCAGAAGGGCTCTCAGGCTATATGTAGCATGCAGTCAGAAAATACCATATGACCTTGTATCTGTCTGCATTTCAAGTAAAATAACTGTGATGCCTGTACAATCATTTTGACCATAATTTGATGAAGAAATACGGGGGAAAAGTGATTTGTTTTCCTAATGTACATTACTGGAGTTTTCTTTTGGTTTTGCTCTGCTTTTTAAAATCCGCTTAAACAGAAGCACAGATTTTTCTGATGGGAATATTTATTGTACAGGTTAAGTATCTGGTTAATTTAATTGATGCGTATGTGTGTCTCATACAACATTCAAACCCTGGTTCAAGTCTATTGGTTATAATTCAGTAAAATCTTTTAGTAGTAACAACACTGGTGATCATAGGGATTGAAAGAGTGACTATCATAGTGGTAGTCTGTATTTTATCCAGAATTTGTTTTTTTTTAATTCTTACTCTTTCTTTTTTTTGTCACAGGTTTTTCATTATTCGTATACAGCTTCATATGTGATTTATAACATACACACAAGGTAGGTCATGTTGTTTTTCAATATAATGTCATTCTTGGTGGTTCTATATACAGGGTGTTGCCAGTGTGTTCAAGTAAAAATGTGTACGTTTTTTCAAGGGAAGTTTGGGAGTTAAACCCTCCAGAAGTAGAGGATTCAGTTTTGCAGTATGCAGCCTGGGGCATCCAAGGACAGCAACTGGTAAGCACAGACATTGAAATGCTTTAGCTTAATAATGTATTTGCTCCAGACAGTATGAAGTAATAAATAAATAAGAAGCCTTAAAATAAGTCCTGTTATGTATTTCTGCATGATGCTAGTATGATCCTGTTGCAGCCTTTTGGGTGTCTATTTATTTTTATTAAAAATATGTAATAATTCTTTTCCAGTCTAATCCCAATAAGCAAATTGTACAATTGTTAAAGGAATAACATCATCTAAATATGCACTCAGGTAATTTTCATAATAACCATCTTGATGACTACTGCTGTGAGAGAAGGAAAGTTGAAGGAATTTTTCAAACACAAGATCATTGAAAACTGTAGGTAAAAGAAAAAGCTTGACATCCAAAAGTGGATGTGATGCATTCAATGAAAAGTGGTGTTTTGATTTCAGTATGAAAATTGTTGCCAAAGCCAGTTGTGCTTCATTGAACTCATACTTATAAAACCAGAAATGCTATTCTTCATGTATTGTTTTGTACCAAAGTTTTACCATTTGTTATAAGCATAAGTCATCGATAAATCATCCAAGTGTCATGACCAGTATCAGTATGAGAAATAAAAAATTATGAGTTTAGAACAACAGTGATTTTAAACTGATCTGGCTTGGTAGTTAAAGGCAAGAGACTTTACAAAAGCTTCAATTATCTGAATAAGTCAGGTAATCCTTGTTACATTGTTCTAATAAGCTCATTAATGCTCACAGGCATGATCCAGAAGCCTCTTTGCATATCTGACTTGTTCATGCAGAGAACATGTTTAAATAACATACCCTGTTTATATCATTTGTCAAGATGATGCGAGTGTAAAAATGTTTCTGGTTAGAAGGTGTTGCATTAAGCACGTGAAAGCAGGAGGGAAAAAGTAGTAGGAACATGCTTGATGTATTTTAATAATTAACTACATTATTTATTAATAGTGAGAGTGTGGTGACAGGATTGATGGCAACAAATACAGGCATTATTATTGAAGCTGTCAGCTTATGTAGGCTGTAGCAGAAAGGTGATGTGTTTGCAAAATAGAACAGAATTTTAAAATAATTTCAATCCAATTTCAGTTCAAAAAGGTTTCTGTGCTGTACCTCTTATTAGTAATCTAAAGTGCAATTCAAATTACAAGCGTGTTTTCTGTTTTCCTGATATATATCATAAGAACAAAGACTTGCCAATCATAACCTTTAGAAAAATAATGAATCAGAATAATGCTATCTTTATCAGTCTTGCCTAGATTATCATTCTGGAACTATGTGTAAATGCCTTCAGGTATGGGCACAGGTGGACTCATATTAAGTCTCAGAACTCAAAACAAAAAAAGGTAGTTTTTTTAGTTACTACCTGACTCATCCAAAATGTTTGCATAATTCATACCTCAGTAAAGATAACATTACTCATCTTTGTTAATGTTCCTAGTAAAGTTAATGTCATGCGTTAAAAATATCTGCTCTACGGCTTTATGGTGCCATGTGGTCTGCAGAATTCGGAAATAATAACTTTGATTAAACCACAAAATCTTCTGTACACCCTAAATGATACCAAATATTGCCATATAGATATACACCTGCAATGACAGTATACTGAAGGTCACTTCTGTAAGAATTGCCAATAAGAAGGATGTCCTTATGAAGCTTTTTGTGTAGTAAAAGGTTTCTAAAGTGACAGAAGTACCTTGTCACATTACCTTCCACTTCAGCAGCAAGCCAAAACTGTAGAAGAAGCATGAATGAGTAAAAGTTGTTTTGAATAATGGTTGCTGCCACTGTCCAAAGGAACAGCTGCCTCTAGGAGTAACAAGGCAGTAGAGATCATTCCAGCAGAATAGGTTAGGTAGAGAAAAGATATCTTTTCCATGGAAAAAGGAAATATTAATAACTTACTATAAGCAAAAAAAGCAGTGGAACAGTTGCTCCAAACAAGATAATCGTAGTCTATTCATTACATTTTAAGAATAAGTGGAGAACAGATTTCAGCTAGAAAGATCCATGACACATACCCTGTGGCCATCACATTAAAAAATTATATGTAGATCTCTAACATGAGGAGGAATAACGCCCTTCCAGGTGCAGTGGAGTGGAAAATAGCAATACTACAGCCATAACTGGTCAGCAAAAATAGCACAACATGTTAACTGCAAGGCACAGATGTGTCTGTTTGAGCCATAGATCCTAACTTTACATTGCAACTATTTGAATGGTCCTGGATTAAATCCAAGTGATGGAGGATAACACATGCACTTGCATCAACTATTTTCAATGAATGTGGTTTAGTGTAAACATGTTTCCAATCCTGAGTTCTGCAGAAGACCTAGTAACAATGTAACCTACACAGGAATCTTAATTTGAGTTCTTCAAATGAAGGATAATTGTCAAGGGTTCCAAATAGATAATGTAAGAAGATGAAAAAAAAAAAAAGGCAGAAATAAAGTGTTTGAGAAGGAAGATATGTATCAAGCTGGGAACTTCTTATTGCACAAAGGGAATATGGCTGCAGTGAAATCAAGCATAGAGTAATTCTCCACATCCTTGTGAAAATCATGCATCAGTGTAAATTATCTACTGTTATGAATAATTTCTGGGGGTGTTTACTGGGACAGAAAGCCACATGTAGCTAGTGAAGAACAACAGAATTAGGTTTATGTCATACACCACATGACTGGGCTATAATACCATTGTTTTGAAGCTACCATAGTGGTTGCAAGTTATATCAACTTCTTGCTATTTACCTAGAGTAAAGGATTTTAAGATTAAGTAAAAAGCTCAGAGAAACATCTGCTGTTTGAGTCATGGCATTTTGGTGTTGAAATAGAAAATGTTTGTCATTGGGGGAAGAAACTTTTAACTAATGAATTAATGCATTTTAAGGTCACAAAGCTGTTATTTTTGAGAACTGTTTTCAAGGTCACACTGTTTTAAATTACTGTCTTTGTGTTAGAACTGTGTCAGATCTAAAATATCATTTCTGTGCGACTAGGTATGTTAGGGAACTGTTTATGTATTTGCTAAATATCTCTCATATTTGATTAACATTTTAAAAGAAATTGTTTATCTTTTTCCCTCACTTCTTTCGAATCCAATGTCAGAGCATTAAGTTTTTCTGGGGAAAACAAACCAGCAAAACTAATTGCTTTTATAATATTTTTTCTGCCTCCAGTTTACTTGATTAGAGACCTCATTGCATGTTTCATAGTTTCACATACCTTGTAGAAAGTATTGAGGAGGAGAATGCCTTGTAGGGGGAGAATGCCTTATAGGGTTTTAAAGGACTTCTGGTGTTGAAAGACCCAATTTTTATTCAGCGTTCTCTTCTTTGGCCTTGTCTTCTCCACTAGTAGCAAAGGTTTTCATGGTTTTGTGCTGGACCTAGTGTGTATCTCATAGGACAGATCCCCCTTTCTGTTTGGATCTATCTGTGGAGATGTATTACTGTAGAAGCCTGAATATGAAAACTGACCTCTGGTGTATGCAAAGTTTTCTATGAAAGATGTAGTGTTGCTTCCCAGCGGTTCTTGTGATACAGATAGTTCTGATTAGTTATTGGATGGATTACTTCAGGTAGCTCCCAGTGAAATGTGACTAGAAGTTGTTCAGTTTGACGTAGATATTTCTTAAAAGTTTTACATAAATTTTCTTCTGCCTGGGTGGTAAAGTGTTTATTTTGTGTGAAATACTTTTATTTTCACTTTACTCTGTGAACATATATCCATGCAAGTCACTTTACCTTTGCGTTTATAGCATTGAGCTTATTTTTATTTTCATATATTAAGTGTTTTTGAGGAGAAATTGAGTCATATATTTGGAGGATCAGCATAAATAATGATCCATTGATTTACATATGAATGTGTATGCATAAGTAAATGCATATTTTAGCATGCCACAAATCAAGAAAATAATAAAAAAAATAAATTTTGTATAAGTTTGACTCTCCTTGTCAAAATTTGATGCCATCAAAAAACATAATATTATTTAATGGTAGTGCTGAAGATGAGCTTTTACTATGCTTTAATGTCATTCAGGTCATCATTGTATAGACTTATCTCTTGTATACACGAGGAGCAGTTTGTTTTGTGTAGCTGAATTGTGGATTCAGGATGCTCTCAACAAAGTTTAGAAAATATTTTAAATATTAGAAAACAAAAAATTGCCCTCATGTTCCACAAAATGAAACACAAAAAGCCACAGATAATAGTGGCTTTACAAAAGCCCTAAAGCTTTTCAAAAAGAATTGGGGGAAGGGGAGGGTATCCAGTGAAAAGGACCTCACCTTGTGTTAAAACTACCTAAAAGCAAGCATACAAACAGAAAACCCAGAAATAAAGCAGAGATACTTGCTTTAATTGTTATTAATAAATGTGCCTCTCTGCTAAGGGATCAGTTACCTTTATCCTGGTTGTCTTGTTTGGAGGTTAATTTTGCCTTCTCCCCAACATCAGCACCTATTGCCCCGCAGAAATACATGCATCAATCAGACTGTTGAACTGCCTTTTTTTTTTTTTTTTATTCTAAGGCTTTGAGGTATTGTTGTGGATGATAGAAATACTGCAACAGAAGAGTGCTTTGCTGTTGTTATTTGCCAAGTACCTAGATAAGCACTAGACTTAATAAATGAGAAATTAGCAAGACTATGCTCACACATACCTTGCTCAGCAGATGCTTTAACAGCCATTAGTTGCGGAAAGCTTCTATCAAGGTTCAAAGCACAACTACTATAAAAATTGGTAACTTATCTTTTTATAAAATATCTGCCATATGTTTTCTTTTTGTATAATTAATGGTGTGGGTACTTGGCACCCTCTCCTGGCAAAATCACTTCCATTTCTGAATGAAGAAAAAAGGGATCTCTCAGGGCTCATGAGCAAAGTCAAAGCTTAATTAATGCTAATGAAGTAAGTCCTAAATAAATATATTTAATCTGCTATTTTTATTTTGAAAGTCTTTTGCTCTTTTCAATCGTTGAGTAACTTAAAATCACATATGGAAATGTCAAGACTTCATTTGAGCTTTCCTTCTAATCATAATGCTAATGTGGCAAATGGCAGTAAAATTGAGAGGAAATTGACTGCTTGATTTTATTCTGAAAACCAGTAATGAACAAGAACATTTTAATGTGATATAAATCTCAGGTATTATTTCTTATCTTAAATGTATGAGAGGTTCCTTACAGATTCTGTAATTCAGAGCATGTTTGGAGATCCTCTGCCTTCATGAGGATGTATCTGTGAAGAAAGGGAAAACTCTATGGTTAAGCATAACCCACCTAGTTAAGTCTTTAAGGGCTTGAACCACAATTTGAGCAAATGCTGAAGTCACGTCTTTCCGAAGAGAATCAGTAATGAAGGAGGCTACTAAAACTTTTTTTTTCACTTCCAAAATTTTTTATTATGTTTCTAGGTTCCAGCTGGGAAACTCACTGTGTCAGGGGCTAAGGATTTGAGTGAAAAAGTTGTCGTAGTTTGAGGCCCCTCAAACAGTTCTGTGCACCCCCCCTCTTTCTTCCCCAG
>JASSUY010041974.1:0-12889 GCA_032466535.1 Forpus xanthops
TGTCCAACCTGGCCTTGAACACTGCCAGGGATGGAGCATTAACAACTTCCCTGGGCAACCCATTCCAGTGCCTCACCACTCTTACAGTAAAGAACTTCTTCCTTATATTTAACTCAAACTTCCACAAACAACAAGTTCAGAGAACCCATACAGAAAGAAGTACAACCAGATAAAAGGAAGAAAGAGTAGAAAGAGAATGAAATAAACAAAGAGGAAGCACAAATCTCATTTGGCCATTTCTATATTGATCCACCAAACCTACACAGGTCAGGAGGGTTCAGAGACAGTCAATGAAGAAGTGCTTCTCTGTAACACAAATACTTTCTAAAGTAACAGGGTGAGTGACATTCACGCTCTCCAGCATTTGCATCTAATTTAGAAGTGATGGGGAACATTGATTCCTACTGATAAGGGAAGAAAAATGCACACTTCCAAAAAGCATTCAAGACCCCAAGTTAGACCCAAACCCCAGACAGACTTGTGAATACAATTGTTCATATCAGGGTAACCACTCTGAATTGGGAGCAATGGACAGAGGCACATCAGAAACATCTACCCAAAGGAGGGCTACCTTTCTGCTATCATTTGACATTAATGGAAAAACATCACCCATAGCACAAGGAAAATGAAGCACAGTCCTGGAGAAGTTGTTCATCTGCACAGGAAAAGGGGCAATAGATCTGCTGGGCATGTGTATAAACAAAGGAAGCACCCTGTATCTCAGTGTAAACTGTAGGCACGAGACATCCAGCTTAGAGGTAAAAATGGGAACCATGCTCCACAAGACATGGCCAACAGCTTTATTGCCCCAAGTATAAGCCACAGCTTTATGAAAAATACAGATGGTACACACTTTCTGCCCCAAAGAAGACCAGGCATGCAACAGTCTAAGCTGTCATGTTTAACCAGATCCCTAACTCCAAGAGAAATCAAGTCAAACAACTCGACAACTAACTCAGCCAACTTGAGTCATACCAATACAGAGCCAAACTCCCTCAGTAGAGAGAAATCCAACCGTCCAGAAGCTTTCACAAAGTTTTGACCAGTATTATTGGGTAGTGGAGAAGATTCATCATCCCAGTCATTCCCCATTGTAATGGGATATAGCCTGGATGGAAGCATATCTCCAAAGGCAGCTCCAGAACCTGCCAGTGAATGCCTCTCTATGCATTTCTCCAGGAAGTTTCAAGCAGCCCTGAGTCCATACTGTGTGTTGTGGTTCCCAACCTGTATCTCCTTCTTGCTAAACATTAATAATGCTTAGTATTCCCCTACACCCAGCCTGGCCATCATTCTTGCCCTGCCAAACCCAGTCCCTCTGCTCTTGCCCAGCCTCCTGTCCCAGCCTGCTTGTGTCTGACTCTTAAACTTACCTCCTGCCACTTGAACTTCTCTTACCCCTGGATTTGTGACTTCCAATTTACATCCCCAGACTGGCTCAGCTGTAGTCCCTATCTCTCTCCATTCAAAGTGATTCAAACACTAAATTCAGCTTCTTCTCCAAACAGCAATCTCCTGATGTTGAATCTGCTCTGACATACTGCAAAGACTTCATCCCCTTGGAGAAAACACAGGACAAAATCTCTGATCTTTTAAATCTGGAGGACCCCACCTACCCTTACTCAAAGGAATATTTTCTTAACTTCTAACAATAGACAGCCCAGAACCCCTCGATGGTAGGGCTGACATGGACAGGTAGACCAACCCAGCACCCTCACCACACTTCCAGTCTGGTTACATACAAGGCAGGTTTCAGTAGGTGTACAGCAGTGTTATTGCAGAATATGAAAGACTCCTGTTAAGAGGGACAATAAGCATCCCAAAACACTTTCTCCACCCCTGGGAAATTTCATGGATGTCTACTGCTACTCAAACAAATGTGTGTAGCCATGGAAAGCCAAAGTCAGAAGTCGTCTTTGGTTGAAGGGAAAGCAAAAGGAGCCTAGTATATGTTGAGAGGTGTCACCTAGGACTTGATTCTATCAGTTGGATGGCAGAAGACTGGCTCCCTGTGAGGCATCCACTAGGATGCCTACAGCATGGCCAGAAAAACCAGGGCTGGATAAGCAGGCACATTCTTGTGCTGTTTCTTGGTGGAAAACTGCACAAAACAGCTTTTATTGGACACTGCTTCCTTCCACGAACAGGCTAAGCTAAACAGAATTTATTAAATATGTAACAAGAGTTTACCTGACTCACTTTGAACCCAATTTAGATGGGTTTCACATGCTATGTGTGTTATAGCTAGAAACTACTATCAAAGCAATGTGAATGCTGGAGAAGAAGAAATGGGTTGCACGAGCATCTCAAAACATCAGTAAATGCCATAAAGAGTTACCATTTTTAGGAGGCTCTTTACCTGCAGGTGGGTCCATTCTGTATTTATTCTCTTGACACCAACCGACTGGTCGAAGTCTGCAATCCAAGTAAAACAACCACTGGTCATAGGATTCAGTCTCCTCCAATCCCACATAGCGAAGGCGTAATCTTCCTCCAACATTTTCAACCACACTAACTATCCAGTACTGAAAGGGATTCTGGGAATCCTGCAGCTCTATTAAGGAATCAACTGTAATGAGGTCTACAGGGTTTTTTCCTCGCAGAGGCTGTTTGAATAGAAGCAAAACTCCTTATTTTAAACTTTATTTGAAGACTTCTCAAGGAAACAGATGACAGCAGAAGATTATTTTTGTTTTTCACACCATCATCCAAGCGATCAGCAAACAGTCTGTTCTTCTTCTATTTTACCCAATGTCTTCCAAGTGCAAATTCAGAAGTAAAACAGAAAACAACAGTTGTGCTAATTTCTCAACCGACATCATCAACAACAACAAAGAAAGAATAATAAAAGGTGGAGCAGCTCATAAGGCACATCCACTGCAGGATGCTCCTGAACAGCTCAAAGCCCAGTTACAGGGAGGACTTAAAACCAAATTCTCATTGATTGCAGCTACAAGAACCGATCACAGGGCTGGACGACTAAAAGGTGACTTCCTTGGGCATGACCCTGAAGTTGCCTTCTATGTACTGATGTTTCCCATCAAAAGCTTTATCTCATTCCTATTGGCAAATAGGAATATATTTGCTACAGGCTCTATTCCTACAGAGCAAATTACTCTCCATGGACAAGAGTCCGCGGTACTTAATTGAAAGCCCAAGATCAATGGGAGGCTCCCACCAGCATAAATGCTCTTGGGATCAAAGGGTTTGCTGGGTCAAGCAACCATGCCCAAGAAATCCCAGTGACTGAGGCTATTTGCTTGCACATAGCGTTTTCTGCAATCCCAGTTTTGCAACCATTTACACGTGTGCTTAACTTTACACCTGCAAAGCTGACAACAACAGTCATTAAAAAACCATGAGATGCTTTGCAGAATGATACCTCTGGGGCTCAGTGTTTTTTATTTTGAGTTAGTTGGGTTTTTTTCTTACATACAAGTTTCAATTCTCACTGCAATTTCTTCATTCCAGGGCTTCAAGAGCAGGACTAAAGAACACCTCAAGAGTTGGGAGCACTGGTCCCCAAAGGAGATGCTAAGCAGAGGCAGAACGTTAAACACAAGGTTTTCCAACCATAACTATTCTATGACTCCATGATTGTTTTCCTCAGTGTTTGTCCCATTTATACTTAATTCATATAAACCTCTCATAGTATATTTTAAAATATTAATTCTGTAAATCAGAGTCAGTCCAGGATGGTTCTTTTTAGGGGAGGGTAGAAAAAAAAAAGAGAACAGAGGGCCTTATTTTTCACACAAGTTCTCTTTCCCATTGATTTTTGACAAACTTTTGAAATGCAACGGATTTTCACATCTTTGTCAATCCAAAAATGCAGCAACACGGTGAGAATTTGGTAAAAAATGTACTTAATTAAAACCTTATCATGTGTACACTTTTAACCAGCTCTACAATTAAGAGAGATTTCTCCAAACAATATATTTGCCATTATAAACCACTCCTCTACAGTGCAAGCTACAAGCACCTGTAGTAGTCAAGTATTATTTCATGGCAAAACATGGTGTCAGAATTTAATAATATAATAGAAATCTGCTTTAATAGTTTTTCTCCTCTCATACAACTGTTTCATGGCAACAAAACATTCTTTAATAGGAAATGATGGTGTAATGATTTAACTTCTTATAATAAATCCCTGGCTGTATAAAAGCACCTATTGCTCCTCTGATTTGTGTGCTAAATTTAAAGCCAATGGGTTTGTCATTTACCCCTGAGAACTGAATGGCTAAGATTAACTAATGGCTTGCATGAAATATTAACATTTACCATGTAAGAACTCTCTATATGCTTGGCTAGCACGGAAAACTAAATAAAGAAAAGTACCACTATGTATTGATTTAACAGTATGAAACAATCTGCAGCACTCAGGAACAGCAAATCTGTCAACGGGGGTCACATACATTGCACAACACAGACAGCACTAAGCACATATACTGCATCAAACACCAGAAAAGGGTCAGAAAATGTTTCAAGCCAATGCAATGTTTTCTCTCTCTCTGCATTTCTGCCTGGGGCTGCCTTTTTTTTTTTTTTCCCCTGCCTGTGGAAAGGGAATGGAGAAGTTTGCGACAGCATTGGCACATAAGAGATGGGTGTTGGACACCACCAGCTTTCTGCATATGCCACCTGGGAGCGGTCCATGAATGGGGATGTGACAGACCTGAGGACGTGCACTACTTCAGGCATGTGAGGGCTGTTCAGATAACAGACTGGGGGAAAAGAATCCCTGATGGCACGTTATTTATTCTCCCTGGCAGGCAGCTTGCACTGCAGAGGCACTTGGAAAAAGAATGCAGCTGCGGCTGCCCCTTTGACCAGGGACAATACGATCAAAACCAGTGCCTGGATGTGTGCTTTTGGAAGCAAGCTTACACAAGGTAACAAAGGGCTTACACAAAGGTAAACCACCTCTGTGCCTTCACTCTCAGCCTAATTCAGAGGGCCAGGGAGGATTATCTCCTGCAGGATGGACTGTCTCCTCCCCAGATGCTGACACAGCACCCATATAAAACAGGGCAGGTCTCTATGAAGAAGGTGCCCTGCTCCTGTGGTTTCAAGATGAAAATGTAGGATTTTTTATGTGAGATCTCAAGGCATGCTGTGGCTGTGCCTGGTGCAAGACAACTTGTGAATATGATGCACAGACTGGGCTCTTGGCCATATGGATGCATCTAAAAAACCAGATCCTGCTTCTCTCCTGCGTACTGACTGAGGTCACCTCACCCCACTTCCCTGCTAAATCTGTTGTTTAGATGGAGGGAATGCCCTTGGGGGAGCTATTTCCATGTATACATAAACCTGATAGTGCTCCCCATGATCCTATTGAACACCCTCTCTAATCAATGTCAACTTTCTAAGCACCACCTTCCAGCCTAAAGGCAAACCAAATTACCCATCACTGGGTCAGGAGTAGAACCAGCAGGGTCAAGACAATCTCACCATCAACATTCTGGCCAGCTCTGGATCATTTCAATGCCTGCTTCTGGCACACAGATGCTGTAAGCACACAGCCCTACACATTGGGAACACTGCTGCAGCATGCACACTGTGACACAGTATTGGATAGAAACTGCAATCTAATACATACGCCTTCCAGTAAGTTTGCAGGTGCAGTCCGGGCACCGGTCAAATCATGTATGAGAAACTCCGTCCAGTCCATGTATTTCTCTTTGATTGCTGGAGAGGGGAAGAAAGAAAAGCAATACTGAGCACAGCAGGCTGCAATGGACTACCACATGTATCTCAGAAACATCTCCTTAAGGTTTGCCAGCTCTGAAATTTCAGATACAACTGTATTCCAGACTATGAGAAAAGCTGGTTTGTTGTCCAGTTCTCTTAGGCAACCCATTACATCCCAAAATAAAGGAAGGTGCTGCTCCACTGGAGTCACTGGCAGTGATTTACAACAGCATTGGCTTATCATCTCCATCTCTTCCATTCAAAATTGGCCACCGCTTGTGTAACAGCTCGTTTCCTGCTTATCGCATAGGCTCAGATGTGATTTATAAAGACTCTTTGTATGCTCAATAATGAACTCTGAGAAAAATAAAGCTGTGCAAACTTTTCGTTCCTGGACGGACAACAGAAACTCCAGGTGCTTTCCACCACAAAGCAAAACAAAAATCAACCCTGAGAGCATCATATGTCAGCTGCTGAGTCAATACACTTGCAAGAAGACTTAAAGAATTCATGAGAAACATCTATTTCATTTCAAAACAGTTTGAGTAATTTCTGAGCTAAACACTGTAAACCTGTGTCACTTCATGAACTTTATCCACGGTTTCCAAGATTTAAACTGAAATGCTGTCTCCAGGATACAAATTCTGATGAAATCAGGAAGTCAGGCAGCAAAAGGCAACTCAGCAAATTTCAGCTTCAGAGATACAGATGCTTTGCCAAATACACTGTGCATTTGCAATCAGAAACCCAGAAAGCAGACTTCAATTCCACCTGCCTGTAAATGGGAATTAAATTACATCAGAAACATTTTTCTCTCCCCAAAAACTCTTATGTGTTCTGTGTACCAACAGTGCATCGCAATGCTGCCAACACAGCAACATAGAAGGGAAAAATCACAAGCATTTGAAAACTAAACTATTTCCTGTGAACAAACAACTGGATAGAACCATAGAATGGTTTGGGTTGGAAAGGACCTTGAGATCATCCAATTCCAACGCCCTGCCATGAGCAGGGACACCTCACACCAGACTATGTCACCCAAGGCTCTGTTCAACCTGGCCTTGAACACTGCCAGGGATGGAGCATTCACCACTTCTCTGGGCACCCTGTGCCAGCGCCTCAGCATCCTCACAGTAAAGAACTTCTTCCCTATATCCAGCCTGAACTTCCCTTGTTTCAGTTTGAACCCATCACCCCTTGTCCATCACTACAGCCCTTGATGAAGGGTCCCTGTACCGCATCCTTGTAGGCCCTATCAGACACTGGATGTTTTGAAGACCATCACCCCAGAGAGGAGCCCAAGAAGGACTGTAATTAATCAACACAGGTCCAGAATAATTAAATGACAGCAGTCCTCATGGTTTGCTCAAAGGCAGCAGAGTCCTTTGCTCCATGCCTTAGGGAAACACCACATTAGTGAACCAACAGTAATCCGTTCACTTTCACACACATCAGGGTGGGATTTCTAAATGCTTCCAAACCTCAGTGCTTTTGACTTCTCAGGAGTAGCAGGAGGACTTCAGATAGCAAATGCAAACGTCAGTGTGGGCACAAATATTGCTACGGTTACCAAACGTGAGCTCTCTCACAATGCATCCTCAAGCCATCTACTGCCAAACACTGAACTAAAGAAATGCAAAGAGAGAGCACTGTGTTTGCCCAAGGACAGTTATATGACTTTGCCATATAAACTGGCACAACAGTATTGGGCTTCTATCCAGCACAGGCACTTACCACACTTGGACACTGGCCCATGCTAAACTTCTATCCTAAATACCTTACACAGTTCATACATTTGGCCATGAACACACACAGAAGCTGTGCCCAGCAGATCTTGCATCAGACCTCATTTCTGAGTTATGTTCCTTCCCAAAAGCCAGTTTTCCCAACATCATTGAACTACACATCCAGTTTATAGACCAAAATGACTTTAAAAGTGCATTTCAATGCATTTAAAATTAGCAAATCTTAAAAGTGCTGGACTCCAGCCTATAAGCCTTCTGCAGCACTGATTTTTGCACGATTTCCAGGAGGCTTACGAGCTTTACATTATTTAAGATGATGAGCAGCCTGAGAAGAAATGGTTTATACATGACACTTTCTCTCTCAACATTCCTGCTGCATACCCCTCATCACGTCTGTCCACTTACATTAGGATAAAGAAAACAAGCTTGATTTTGGCAACGAGAAGATAGTAACTGCTGTAATGACTGAGGCTGCAGTCCCTCTAGTTCAGACTTCTGCCTCTCGCTGCAAACAGCACTGGGTGCATCAGAGAAAGGTGCAAGTTGAACTTCATTCTGGCTCCCACCCACAAAGTTGTCAGCCAAATTTTGAATGCCAGAGCTTCATTACTAAAGAATGACAAATGTGATAAAAAGAACATGGTTCGAACTTTCAAAGCTGGCAGGAGAGTGGGAGAAATGGGATTTTCAGAGTTGACAACAGATTTCAGGGGGCTTCATTTCCAGATGCCTGATCTGAGATGTCTTAACGGTGCCCAATTCACAGATCTCACTGTCAGTCAGTCCCCCCTCTAATGCCTCTCAAAGAAACCCTTTTCCATTTCAAAAGGCTTGCACCTCACCATTTCTGACACCCAAATAAAATGGCTCCAAATTTGGATTACAGGCTTCTAGAGTCCAAAACTGCTACACTGACCTTTATTTTGGTCTTCTTTTGCAGTGTAGATAAAGGGACTCTGAAAACCTCCAGGAGAGAACAGATTGCATGGGAAGTTTTAGGAACAGGGATCTGCACCTTCTCTTGTGTCTGTAGAGCTCAACCATCCCTCTCAGTACCACAGCTCAAGTCATTACAATGTGAATGTTTATTTTTAGTAGTCACAAAGTAAATCTGGATCATCACAATATCTGCAAAAGCCTTCGAGGTCCAAGCAAAGTGTTAAACAAGAATATTCAAACTAAGGAAAACCTGTTGGGTAAATGAGAATAGCTGGTAGTGCAATGCACGGGTGCCCAACCTAAGCATGCACTGGTGAATCTGGAGTATCAGACTCAGTGCCTGCAAACTGAAGCACTGATTTTCAACAGCCAATTCACATTGTTAGCTACAGGAAAAGACCCAACTGTACCTCTTCTACTGCACAGAGCCTGGGAGAACTCTGCTTTTAGAGCCCACCTGCAGCTGGCTGCCCAGCTGGTGGGATGGGAAGGTGGACAGCTCAACCAGTATTGTCACTTTCAAAACAGCTTTTCCTTCCTTAAATAACCTCAGTGTGTCACGACTGGTCCATAAGGCTCTAGATATCCACAGACAGATAACACAGATACCACAGGCATCCATGTTTTCTCCACTTTTCAATGGATCCATCTTCCCAGAAGACTCGCCTTACCTCAAACCTGTCAAGCTGAATGCACCTCCAGGATCTCAGTTAACTCAGTTAACATCTGCAGTGCCATGAGAGGAAAGGGGAAATGCACAAGAACTAAAGGAAAAGAAACCTCCTCATCAAATCCTTTCAAAGAGGGCCATGCAGGGAGGTAGGTCCTCCTACAAAAGCCACAGAGGTCCTTCAAACCTTCAAGTGGAAATAGTCTGATGAAGCTCCTCCAACCACAAGTATGATGGGCACAAGCAGTAATTTACATGCACATGCTTAATGCCACCTCATTCGTATCACCCCAGCTCTTACTGAGCTGCATAGACTCAAAAGGTAGTAAGAAACATTCTTAATAAGGAAGTCCCTGGTACTTCTGCCTGGTTAACATAGGAGGAAACATCCCTCATTCTTTGTAATGGGACCATCAGCCACACCACAATTAGGGCTTCACGTATGTCAAATGACAAGAAAGCATTTTAAATATCCTAGTTACATTGAAGCTACTTTGGAAATTATATCCTAAGCAGCGATGGCTTGCTCGATCAAGACAGCAGTAACACCATCACACTGACTGGTCCTCTAGAGCATCAGGCTTTGATGCTCTTTGAGGACACAGCTTGATTTAGAGTATAGTATTGCTATGAGCAACACATCCATCTTAGTGTGAACCCCACAGTCCTGCATAGGGTCCACTGCACAGAAGTGACTGATCAAAGATTGTGCAAAGGTCTGAGATCCTGGGAGCCAATCACCATCCAATTTATCATAGCAAGAGGAAATAAGAGAAGTAGAGACATGGTAGCAGAAAAAAAAGATGCATTTTAGTGATCCTACTGATGCAAAGGCCTGAACTGAAGGATTAAACACTAGATAATCGAGAGAGATGACAGGTATTAGCAACACTCACACCACAGGAAAAGTATTGGTCAGAACTTGTACCAGATTAGACACAGTACCGCCCAAATGTAAGGCATGCATCGCACAAAGCAATGCTCCCAGAACACCAACGCTCTCCTAAGTGCTTTTCTTTCCAGGTTTAGCAGGCAACACCACAGCCCCATTTGGAGCTGCAGCCTGTGTACGCAGATGTGCCTGTTTCCTTTGGATCAGGCTCAGTTCATCCTGGAGCCAGCATGGGTGGGCTGTTTTCACACCTCTGCAGCTTCAAGGCCAAAGGCTTTAAAGCCTCCTCCTGCCATCAAAGTGCCACAGAACCACCTGCCTCAGAGAAAAGCAGCCCAAAACAGAGGCCAGATAAGCACACGCTTCTGGGCTGAGGCGTGTCTATATCAGAGCCAACAGCCCTGCTGCAGATTGCACTCACGCAGGACTAAGTGCACAGAGAGGAAAATCCATCTGGATCTACAGAACGACCTGAGAAAGATCCCACATTTGTCTCCTCAGCTCCTGAGGAGCAGCTGTACTGCAGCAAACCCCAGGCTCAGCACAAAGCTGGTTAAGGCTGAGCAAAGTAAAAACCAAGTGTCCCCATTCTGCTGCAATCTCTGCAGCACACCACCTTTGTGTCTCCTACAGGAAAATGCAAAGCCCTCCTGCCTCATCCAATGAAAGGTGTTTATTTCAGAGAGCACCTTCTAGTTTGGCAGATATCGCAGCAGATTCTTAATTCAGAAGTAAAAGGCCTTTCCAAATTAAGACTGTTTATTTCCACAGAAGTCATGGTAAAGGTTGTAAAACTGAACTCCCCTTTCACAGGCCTGAACCCCATCAAAAAATGGATCATACCCCAAATAATAACTCTTCCCACTTCTTTCTCTACTTAATTCAACCTGCCCCCAACCTCTCTGACTCCCATTCCTCTCTCCCTTTTCAACTCCCTACCATTTATTCACTTTTACTCATTCATCTCATTTTCCCAAGCAAACAACTCCAGGCTGTGGCTGGACCTGATTGTTCCAAACCCAGGCACCGTGACATTCACTGTGGTCCAGGCGCTGCCGTAACCGGATGCAGGACGTGCAAAGTGCCATTAGCATCACTCACTGTGCACCAGGTTTTCACCATCAGCTCCTCAAAACCAGCCCTTTCCCTTTGCACTATGCATGCTGACCATGACACCACGCAAACAGCAGTCAGAAAAGGTTGGAGTGCTGCACGTCCTGCATCACTGCATCCCTGCAATCCCAATAACCACATGCCTGAGCCAGGACGGTGGCTTCATTCCCAGTGCACAACTGGCTGCCCCTGAGATCCTGTCAATCTCTGTGCTCTTCCTCAGCCACAGCACATAATGGGTTCATATTTATCTGCCTCTCTAGAGAAATAAGAGATTAGAAGAACATCTACAGTCCCATGAAAGCACTGAGTCACAGGTGTTCCATTCAATGACTATGAGATACTATTATCACACATCCTTTTTATCTAGCCCCCTCATAGCTGCTGTTTTCCTTAAAGCCACTTCTCCCAGGTCATGGGTTTAGATGAAAATCCTCATTTTCTTTCTTATTTTCCTTTGCTTGCAAGAACAGCACACTGCAAAGCACAGGAAAAACTTTGAAATAGGAAAGACTGGGAAGACAATGGAAAGAAGATGCACTGATTGGGTTTTTTTGCCTTTTATGATTGTGGGTTTTTTTCCCCAAAACCACTTGATTGACAAGAGCCAGACTCAGAAATCAGAGCTGCTGCATTCAGTAAAGCAAATCAAGAGTAGTGTGACTATCTTACTGGCTTATAGCACTTAAACAAGCTACTTCTCAGGAACACCTTTACATATCCCATGGATATCCTTGCCCTTTGCAGCCATAAGGGAAGGCATAAGATGAACAATGCTTCCAGCCATCAGGGACAACAAACAAGCAGTGTGCCATTCAAGGCCTGGTTGAATGGGGTTTGAGCAACATGGCCTAGTGTGAGGTGTCCCTGCCCATAGCAGGGGGTTTGGAACTGGATGATCCTAAAGTCCTTTCCAAACCAAACTATTGTATGATTCTATGATTAATTAAATTAACGCATGATAATACAAAATAATACATAACGCATGATTGAACACTTATGCCCATCATCCATTTGAGAGTACTGAGTATGAGCTTATAGGCATAAGGACAACCTAAACTAGTCCATCTGAGAGGACCCGAGCTGCTGCCATCAGTAGAAGGGTTGAAGACAATATCAAATTCTGCTCTTTTTTGTCTGTACTTGGAAAAACATAGCAAAAACTACCTTTCAGGTTGGGTTTCTGTTAATAATGTAGGATCACCAGCAACCTGTCAACACCTTTACTGGAGAATCCCCACTGGACCCCATCAACCTCTGAAAAACAGAGTTCCAATTTTCTCCTATGTGAAGAACAACATCTTAAACAGCTTTCTACATGGATTTTAAACCTTTGGGATAAATCTGATAAGTGACAATGCTCCTTGTGGCAATTATTCTTATTACTACAAATTTAACTCCTTCCTAGGACTAGAATGAACAAAAACAGCTAACAAGAGGACTCGTAGCTGGAAAGAACCCGAACGGTTCTTGTCACTCCATTACAACAGAAACTAAAATACAAAGATCTAAAGAAGTGATTCAGGATGCTCAGAAAGTAAACATATATAGCTGTTAGATATTTAAGATATACTAAGTTAAAGCCTGGAGAGGGCCAACCACTCTAGCCACTGAGTCAGCTTCATTGGGCAGAAGAGGGGAGGGAGATGGGGGCAACCTAAATGCTTCTATGGAAATGCAAGTAGCATGGGGAATAAACAAGAGGAGTTAGAGACATGCACATGTGGCTATGATCTTACTGGCATCACCCGGATGTGGTGGTGTCGTAGTTTGAGGCCCCTCAAACAGTTCTGTGCACCCCCCCCCTCTTTCTTCCCCAGTCCCGGGGAAATGGGA
>JASSUY010041979.1:0-15363 GCA_032466535.1 Forpus xanthops
CAGTACTGCAGCAACTGCTACTGCAAATTCAATGAGTTACAGACACCCCCTCACTATAACTGCTACTGCAAATTCAACGAGTTACAGACACCCCCTCACTATAACTGCTACTGCAAATTCAATGAGTTACAGACACCCCCTCACTATAGCTCCTTAGCCAAGGCAGAGCAGTACGACCCTGCTCTTCCAAGCTAGAGCTGCTGTCCTTAGAGTTCCATCAGGAGAGACATACATGGACAGCAAGCTGATCTTTGGAGAGACAGCTATGCAACATCACCTGCTTGGGACGCTTCTCAGCAAGGGGAATTAATTCACCACTGCATTCAGCCTGTGGTTTTTATAGTTTCTGTGCTGAGCAGGTTCACCAGGAACATAAAATTCTTTGTAGAAAGCTCATGGTGAACAGTTTTAAAGCTTGTGTTTTTTATCTTTGAGAGTTGCCTTTCCTGCAGACCCTGCCAATCCAATGTTGAAATTCAACAAGTTGGGGCTGCTGATCACATCTCTTGGAGGCTATATCCCACCTGGATGCTGTGCAATCCTTTCTTCCATGGGATTTGTGCACATCCCCCAGTGTGCAAAAGCTTGAGATGATCTGCCTCTGCTTAAAAAATGCACAGAAAGGCAAAGATGCCACAACACTTCTGACAGTTGAAATGCCCAGGTTTGGGGTTAGGCTTTGTGTGCAGCTTCCTGAGCTGCTGCAGCCACTTACCCTGGCTGAAACTGCACCCTATGGTTGAGAACTAGCGAGGCTGTGCCACAGGTGGCTGGTAGTGCCACCACAACCTTGTACAACACCTTTGGGGATCTGCCACAGCATCCCTGTACAAAGACCTGCAACACAAGTAATCCCAAGGAGAGATGAGGCTGAAGCTGCTGAGTTGTGAGGCGTTATTTCCTACTGTTTCAAAACCCTCCCTCTATGCATGCCACTCAGCTAATGGTGCCAGGGGAAGGGAAAAGAATTGATCAGAGGGCCACAAGGCAGTGGCTCTGACAGAACTAAAGCCCTAAACAGCAACAAAAGGCTTTTGCAATTCTGGAAAACAAATGCTCTTTGTCCTTACCTTCTGATGAACAGCACTCTCTGCTGCCATAGCTTTAGTGCCAGTTACACCAATTACTCTGCATCCCTGCCAAAAAAATAATCCTCATTGGATGGTGTCAGGAGAGAAATCATGCAGTGCTGCTGTTCTCTCTGAATTAAACATTTGATTTTCCTGTATTTTCAGGAAGAACCGTTGAACAGCTCAAGCTGTGTCTACTAACAGCCCACTTACATGCAGTTAATGTAATTGCTATTTACTCCATCTTTTGAATGTGACTACTCATGCATAGCCTATATCTTCTCCATAGAGCAGAGCTCAGCGCTCCTCACTTGCATACACAACCACGATGCAAAGGCTTGGAGAGGACAACCTCCGTGGCACAGGTCTGGATCTCCATCTACTACAGACGAGGCACCATAAGGCCACCCATAAATTCTCGCTTGCCTGCATTTTCCTTTTCCTCCCCCTTGCACACGGGCTGGGGCGGTTTTCGGCAGCAAAGCACCGTGTGGACAAAAGATGGCAGCATCAGCTCGGCAGACAGCGGCAGGCTGAGTAACTAGTCAGGGCTTGCTTTCGCCGGGAACACTGACTAGCGTGTTTTTGAAGAGGAAAGGAGATATTTTCACTCCTTTTACACGAATTGCTATGAAGGAACAAGACACAACGCTTGGTTTTCTAATCCAAAGGAGGTGGCTCAGTCTGAAGGGCTTAGTGCAAGAAGGACGGTGTAAGCATCACTCGGGAGTTGAGAGATGCGGGGGCATGAGGACCAGAGGGAGTTTTGCGAGGAGCAAGGATATGGTTTCACGAGGGGAACAGTCCCTGTGTCTATGCCAGGATGAAGGGTGCTAGGGTGGCATGTCTGCCCAGGGAAAGGCTGGCACCCCTACCCACATCACTAGGCTGTCTTATGTGCTTATGTATATTACTGCAGCGCTGAGGAGCATTCCAGGCTTTGAGCAGGGCTGGGTTCTTGTCCTAAACCTCTATGCTTTGGTTTTCTTAGCTTTCAGGCAAGCTTATTATTTTCTGTAGCTCTCCCCAGACTAGCATGAGCGCACTTTGCTGGCTAAATGGAAAATGCAGAATACTTAGAATTTTCAGAGAGGATGTTCAAATGTGGTAGCCTTGTTGGCTCTAAGAAGACGCCTTAGATGAGCCTCTGCTTTACTTGCAGTGGTCTTCGTTTCCCAGTTCTTAACCCAATGAGAATTTAACACTTTATTTCATTTTAGCCTATGCTGTATGCAAAGATCAGCCACTTTCTCAACAGGCATGAAGGGAAGAGCATTGTTTTTCTGACACCACCCCTGGCAAGCCAAGGTACTTGCAGTAATGGACACCCACTGGGACCTGCAAGAGGAGATGAATGTGAACTCACCTCAATCCTACTGCAGCAGCAGAGTTTGAGACACCCCCGTGGGTCTGCAGTGAAGTCTGAATAACCAAACCCTGATCTCTCCAGTTGCCACACTGACTGCTGTGCTGCCCCATCTCCAGAAAAGACGATGGTGCTCTCTAAGCCATGGGGTCTGTCTCAAGCAGATGAAACTGGGGGCAGCGACTAGTTTGGCAGTGGCTGTGTGAATTCTTCCCTGGGATGCTGCCCTGTGGGACCTGATGGAAAGTGGACAGCATGCACTGAGAAGCAGCTGTCATGCTGGTAGACTTTAGTGCTATTTGGGATGTTTATTCATTCAGACTATGTTGACTACTACAGGAGACTTGTGTGGATTTTTACCTCCTTCTTGCAGGACCATGAGGCCCTGTGAATTTCAAGTTTGTCATCCCCTTTCTCCACTGCAAATTATTGGGGGGAAAAACACCAAAAAATCTACTTTTGCAAAGCTCTGCTCTTTCAAGGACATAGCAAATACATACTGAATATTCCACCTTTATGATGGGGATGTATGTTGGCAGGTTGTACAAGCTGGCAGATGCTGGAAGTGACATGTGGAAGGGTATGAGACCTGAACATCATGCTGCCTTGCATCCTGGCCTTAACTCCTTTTGTCTTCCATACCTTTGGTAACCTGTATGTAACCTTCGGCTGTTTGTATGTCCTGTTCTTAGCTAACTTAACAGGGATGGGACTTCTTAGAAGATCTTCCAGCTCTGCTGCTGCTTCTCTGCCTAGGTATCTTGGACAAGTCAGTGGTGCAAGCTCAATGTCCCCACTCATATAAGGGAGACAAAGCCCATCTTCTCCTCTGTAAAGAGGCTGGAGATGTATTGGTGAAGAGAGATATTCTTACTGCTAATGTAGCATTTTAAGGGGCTGATTCTATAGCAGAGCTTAGGCTGTTGTAAGGTGTTGCCCAGATATCGCAAAAAGGGGCTGCCCCTCCTGTTTTAGAGAGCTTCAGGGAAGATGGACAGGACAGAGCAAGCAGAGAGGGGGCTGGAGGTCCTGTCAAATTCCCACAGAAGGACTTTCTCCAGTGCATGAAGCTGGTGGCTCCTGCACTACCAGTACTGTTTGCAGAGGGAGCAAGGTCAGCAGGAGAGATCCAAAGAAACAGACTGTTAAAGCAGATGACTGGAGCTGGAAGAGGATAATGACAGGTCCTGGAGGTGAGAGAGAGGGGACCAGTCGGGGTAGCAGCATAAGCTCTCCCAAGGAATGTAACTTGACCTACTTTCCCATTATAAAGGCATTAAATTATTCCTGGGGATCTGTCAAATGCCATAAGCTTTTACCGTCATCATCGTTCATGTCCTATCAACTCCTCTGAAGCCCCACTAGGTACAGCTGGGGCTGGGGTGGAAGCAAATGAAGCCCTGCCCTGGGGCTGAGCTGCAGACAGGCTGTGAGGAGACAGTAGTGCTGAAGGGGAGAGGAATGGATGGTGGAAAGAAAGAGTGGTTTAGGACTTTCCAGGCCGCCCTGTGCCCTATCCCACCTCAGGCTGCAGTCTAGCTCTGCAGTGCAGCTCCCTGGGGCATGGCTGCCCATGTGGCTGCGCATCCCCATGGAACTGGGCACTTAGTGCTGGCTGATGCTTTCAGTAGTGGGTAAGTATTTCAATGTTGGGTATATACTCACATATCTAGGTAGATCTCTGCAGCTGTAGTGAACCACACTGATGGAGAATTCTGCAGAGGAGGATCTTTGCAAACCAAAGTTTTGATTTTTTTGCAGTGAGAGAGTGTGCCTTTGCAGGAGCACATGGTGGTTCTCAGCAGCTATAAATGGCTGCATGCTACCATCACAGTGTGTCATCATGCTGGTTTTCCAGATGGGGAAACCAAACATGCATGAAGCATGCACGAGCTACGGGTCGAGCCAAAGCTCTCTGAGCCAGGGGATGAGAATCCCTGCTCTGCTGACTCTCCATCCCGTGGTTTAACTACAAGCTCATCATTTCCCCCGGGGGATCTGCTCTGAAGCTGTGCTGCTCTTTGTGCGTGCTTTTCAGAGAAAAGTATTTTCAGAGAAAATAAAGTGCTGCTTGGGCTGAAATATCTTATAATGACTCTCTACCCAGAAGGCAGATGGGAGTGCATATGGGGGTGGAAGTATGAGACAATAAATTTGGGTTAGGGAGAAATCCACGTGGCTATTTGTTAGCCAGTTGAGATCCTAAGAGGAAGACCACCATACATTCAGCAGCTACTGATCCACGTTGGCACTCACCCTGTGAAGGCATAGGGCTGTGCTGTGCCACACCTACAAGAGAATGTCCAGCCCATGCTATGCAAATCCCTTGACACAGAGTACACTTTGATTGTATCTGAGGAAGCTTCCACTTGGCACCAGCGATCACACCACCTGCATGTCCTTGTCTTTATCTTCAAGTGAAGCAGCACATTTGCATGTGGCCACCCTTTTGTTTGGCCTTGGGGTGAGGAACAAAGGTGGTTTCTTCTAATAAAATCCTGCAAGAGCTCTTGAGACTTAAGTGTCAGCAATGGGACTGATGGAAAGGATCTGAGCAGGTTGCCATGCTCTGACTGGAGGTGCAGCTGATGCTGCACAAGGCAGAGTGCCTTGCATCTGAACAGACATGAGATTTTTCTACACTATCCTCATTTTTCCTTCTAGGATCAGCTCCAATAAATAGTAATTTAGTAGCTTAGGAAGAGTGTGCCTCTCTTACTGGGGTCATGACTGCTAGCTCTGGTTTGTTATGGTGACATGAGGACAAAGGAGCAGGCTCAAGCTAAGCATTGCTACCATTTTCAGATATGCTGGGAAAGGCTGTTACATGGATGTCATGCGCAACTTGGACTGGAGTCCTGCAGAAGGATCACATACTGGCTCTTTTCTGGCACAGATGGTTTTTAAAGTATCAGCTGTGGTCATAGAAGATATGGTGGTGAGAAGCTACACTCCTCCATGGAAAACATAGAGAAGAAAAATATCGTACATATCTACCAGAAGTTCAGTATTTTTCAGGCAAAAATTTGCAGTGATGCACAGGGACCCCGAAATGGACCTATGGAGATGACATGGGATTGCATGCCTGGGGAATGGAGGCTTGTGGGAGCATTAGCTGTGGTTTGGGAGTTCAGGCTCCTGAAATTAAAGCTGTGTATCTGCAGGGCAGTCATGGCATGAGCATGCTCTATATTCACTGTCCTTCACATCTGCCCTTCCCAGGCATCAGTCCCTACCTGTGAGGTGAAGTGGACAACTTGAAAAGCCTTTTGTTGAAATTTGCCGAGGGCAGTCGGTGACCTCATGTCATCCATCAAGTAAGCACATATCCAGTGGTAATCTCTTATCTGTACTGTATGGGGCTGTTTGGAAAACAGCAGCACAGCCATGAAGTATTATTGTTGTAGTATTATCTGGCCAGAAAAACAATTGCTGCTTTCCAACAGCTTCAAGCGTCCCATAAGCAACAGAAGGTCTCGTGTTTAATGAACTTGCCGTAAAGGCAGATGCCATCAAATGAAATACATGTGAATGATTGTGCCCCTTCCCAGGATGACCATTGCTGGAATGGACCAGTGTTTCTTGGCTAACAGTGTAGGAAACAAGATGGTTGGCACTGCATTTTCCTCCTTGAAGCAGTTCAGATGCAATTCAGATGAATATGAATCCCTCGTGGAACTCTCCTGGCTTCAGCTGAACTATGACACAGATGGGTCTGGCTCATTGCATGCAGCAAAAGCCTCTTAATTACAGCAGCATCTCAGTTTATTTGTTTTGGATCATCTTCATTAGCCATCACTTAAGCTTGTAATTAACAGCAGAATAGGGACTAAGAATGGTACCATCTCATACTGCTTGCCTTCTTCCTGTGCTGCAGCTGCTGAGCATTGCTGTTGTACACTCAACACCTTCAGGGGTCTCTACCCTCCTGTACGGATGGCACTTCTGTCATCTGCACTCCAAATGCATGTTTTACCCCCAGAAAAGCAGAAAGGAAACAGCAGTACTTTTATCTTGGGATACTTTTAATTGAGGTAGAACATCTGATGTTCTAAATGCCATGCAGGCACGGCATGAATGGCAGGTATGAATCCTGGAAGGATGTTGCTGTCAGTCACTTAAAATAAATACTCAAGTACCTACCCCCAGTGGAAGGGAGCACCAAAATCATTGCAGAGACTCTGGCAGGCAAAACAAAGGATTGAGACCCAAGGCTCACACTGTAACCAGCGAAGCTTAGATCTTCCCTCAGGAGAGAATGCTGCTCAGAAATATAAAACTACAGCATTGCTTTGATTGTGGCTGTTATTGCTGTCTTGTGGTTATAACCATGTGTTAGTGAATCGTAGAATGATTAGGGCTGGAAAGGACCTCAGTGGAGGCATTTCTGTTTGGGCATTTCTTCTGAAGTGCCTGAGACGTTTTTATGTTTTTCAGTCTTTGTATATCTCCAATGTCCTGAATCGCCTCTTTGCAACCCTAAGTCCCGGTTGCCCTCTTTGGGCTGAAGGGCTGACATGACCAGCACCATACAGCCATTTTCCATCACAAGACAACTCTTACTCTGAGATTAATTTTTCTTTTGTACAACTCTGAGATTCCTACATCTTATTTTAAATACAGCTTGAATAAGGACAAGCATGGGTACATAGCTTTAACAAGCTCTGCATTTTTATAGGGACAGAGTTTACAACAGTTATGCTGCTATCTTACTCTTGTCACCATGATGCCTACTTCTGAGCCAAGACCCACCATGGCCATCAACCCTATGGGGCAAGCTCTGCTTCTAGGAGATTCACAGGTGACAGACAGGGATGCTTCTCTATCCCAGCATCTCTGCTCTCCCTTGTGGGAGTCGGGGATGGACGTGGCTTTGAGAGCTGGCAGTTACAGGCATTGCTTCCACATGGTCCATGAGGAAGTTGCGCAGACTGGTCTCCAGTCCTTGTGAAACCATGAGCAGATACTGTTTGTAGTGCAAGGTAATGTGCACCAACTGGATGGGTCTATTCACAGAACAAGATAGAAAGCTGGACATAGTGTTTGTGTGTATGTGAGCTGTTAAGAAACAGCTGCCTTGTGCTCTAGAGCAATGGGTTTTTTTCCCTGTATTTATTCAAACATCTAAACAAACAAAGGCTTAAAGAATTGGGAGGGATGAGGAGGAGAGCTTGTACGTTTTGCTCCTCCTTTCTTCTGAAATGTCAGCTTCCTGCAGCGCTCTTGATCAGTTCTGCTTTAGTGGATGCTGTCACCACTGCCACACTCGGATCCAATGATAAACATCGAAAGGCAGTGTGGGGGGGACCCCACAGCAGTATTTTTAATGAAGTGCATCTCCAGGCTATACCAAATGAGGCTATTTGTGTCCTGGTAGAGCCTTTGTTTGCAAACAACAGCCTCTCTAGGTAACCACACAACTGAGCACAAGTGGCTATTTATTTGCATGTCTGCTCACTATAGCAAATGAAGGGAACCCATCTGTTTGGGCAATGCAGAACAAAAATATAGAAGAGAAGCTGGATACATTAATAATATAGGCAGCCCAGAAAAAGAGATGTAGCTAAATCCGGTGATTATTCTTTTCCCAAAGTTCATGCAAAGCTATTTAACCTGGAGCCTGACAAGGAAAATGACAAATCATTCTTTTCTTATGGGCCTCATTTTTTTGCCCAAAGATGAAACTGAATCTTTTGGGCTGAACACAGTCCAGTAAATACACTCTTTCACTGACCCCATGTCCATCCCACAGCCCCCTCTGCACTGACTCATCACAGCGTCTGTTGTCATCACCTCCCAGATGTCCCAGGGACCAGTTTTATCACAAGAAAAGGACTGGTTCAAAAGCTGTATTTTTAAATGTGAGTTCTGTTCCCCCTGATGATGATCCAATTCATGAAGAGAAAGCAGGCAGGTTTATCGCAGTCTTGCCTTCACTTGTTAGAGTCAGTCGGTGAGTTTTACAGACCTGCTCTGAAGGTTGCTGGAAGCTGGTTGTTTTGTTTTAGGGTAGGGGCAGCAGAGACAAGCAGCCACTGTTAAAAAGAGAAATTAAAATAAAGTGTGAGTCATTTGGGCTTTAAAGCCAGCTGAATGCTTTGGACATGCTGAAGGACTTTTTGCATCCGGATATTCTTGACCTGCAAGGTGAGGGGATATGTTGCCAGAGCAGAGAGTTTTAGCACCTACAGCTAACTGAGAGGAAGTTCTACCTTCTTTAACAAGGGCCCTGTAACAACTTGTGAGTGAGTGCCTTTCATCTGACTTCAGATACCACAGCAAGGCCACATCCAGCCATCCCTCAGGCTTTCATATCCTAGAGCCCAAAGAAAAGATATCCAAAATCAGAACTTCATATTCCAGCACCAACTTTATTTCATCTCACTCCTTCCCAAATCCCATAAGAGGGGGAAAAAACATCAGTGCTGTGCATTTTTTCACATTTGATTTTCATAAAGCGGATGGGCCGAAAATAGATTTCACCATTAGGGCATCCCATTGGCAGGGTAATATGCTGTTATCTCAGGCTGCTCCCTTAGTCTCCTTTGTGTAGTTTTGCTTAGGGCAAGAGTACTTTTCTCAGCATTTAGAAAGAAATTGGTCAGTTTGGTACACTTCTGACACATTTTGCAAAGGTACCTGATGTGCTGCAAAGGGACTGACTTAAATGAGGGGGGGAAAATGTTTCCCAAACAGAAGAGTCCTGGAGTGAAGAGCTCACAAGGACTCAAATGGTCATTCCTCCACCCACAAGTGTCCACAGAATCACCATGGTTTATATTTGGACCATGTTCTCCCAATACTGAGTCATATTTCCTTCCTCAAGAGTTGCTCCTAAAGGGCTGGTGTTTTGAGAAGGGTGCATGTTTCTGCCTAGTTCATGCTATAGGCAAGAGTGGCCCTTTCTGTTGCATTCTGGTGGACTTAGATTACCAAGCTCATATGAAAATTAGACTCAACCTGAGTAAACAAATATTGATCTACCCAACCTCATATCACTGCTAAGAACAGTATTTTGAAGTAGTAAATTGAAGGGCCAGGATCCCATCAGATGATAATCAGGGTGAAATTGTATCCTGCTCTAGGGAGTTTGCAACCTCAGTACAATCAATAGTAGCACCTGAAAACACTGCTCTCATTTGGGTTACAAAAATCTGTGTGTTTGTGTGGATCCTCCTTTTATAGCTATGTATTGGAGTATAATTAATAAACAGCCTAGATCTCCTCAACTGGGGAGAGAGAGTGATGCTAAGATAGCTATATTTTGGGGGCACACAGGGCTAGAGATATACCAGGATGGAAGAACAGGAACAGACAGTTTGAGGGGAAAGCAGGGCAGTAGAGCAAACTTTCTCGAGATGATTAATGCCGATCAAAAAGCTATCATCATTCAGGAGATGAGTGTTCATCTTGTATGGCAACTTGCACTGCTGAACGTGCAGTCTGGTAATTTTCCAGGTACTCAACCGTTTGACTTGAGGGGGCTTTGAACATACTGAATGAGATGTGATGCCTTGTGAGCGCTGGAGTGGAGGCTGTAGAGTGGATTTTTCCCAACGTGGTGAATTAAGTAGGACATGCTGCCTTCCCAAGCAGAGTCTCTGACCCTCCCTTGTCTCCACACGGTCACGTTTTATTTGCTAACACCTTGCAGAGAAAAGTCAGGGCAAGCTGTGCTCTTCTTGATGGTCCAAGTTTTCTTCTGAAATCACAATGTGCGCTTCAGAGGAAAAGTCACACTATTGAGGTTGGCTTATTCAGACCAATGAAGTCACTGCAGGCCTGATCCCCAACCAGCAAAATCTCCAGGATTACTTAGCGAATTGCCATTATTTTTGAGCTGAATGGGTTTTTCCCCACTCTCTCTCCGCCAGGATGGAAGAAGGACAGGAGCAACCCTGGCCATCAAGGCACATTGTCACCAGCCCAGGAGACAGCGAGTGCCAGGTGTTGAGAGGACAAGTTCTCACATGTCCACATTGTTAGGACCAGTTTCTGTTTCACATTGCAACAGGCTGGCCTGGACCTGATGCCTGCCCCAACAAAGTGGGATACTGCCGCTTCAAAGAGGCTGTCGAGACAAGAACAGCTGAGAGCTACGATGATCCTGGCTTGTATATAAATAGAGACAGAGCTGTTATCCTGATGAAATGAGACCAGATGTTTCTCCGAAATCCCTCTTCTCTGCTAGTGAAAATTGTAGTTTAGTTACAACAGGGGTAAGCAGGCATTAAAATATTTTAGATCTACTAACGTTAAGAAGTCAAGGGAAACACCAGAGGACCAATACGCATTGCTGAGGCAGGGGTGCTGGTGTAGCCACCCTGCGATGCTGCAGGGGTGGACTGGGTAGTCAGAGTGGGTGCGAGCCAGAGAAGCCCCTTGCTGCCTTTCTTCTGTTTGTCTGCTTCCTATCTTGGCACTGACATCCCAAGTTTAAAGCTCATGCTGAGACCACACTCATGAGGTAAAAATTCAGTGTCAGCATATGCATCCTGGAGGCAGTTGGCATGAGATGAAGGAGGGACAACAGCTAAACTGGGCCTTGGCTCTTTAATATTAAACTTTCCCCAGTGCTTGGCTTTTTTTAATCAGTCTGTGCATTATCTGCCACCCCTGTTCAAAGAGGGGTTTAGCGCTTAATCCCAAGGGTAGGGAAAGTGGAAGAGTCTCTCTGAAGGTTTCAGGGCTCAATCTGGCCTCAATTATACCAGCCTAAATCAGCAGAGAGTGGCCACAATGGACTTTGCTGGGACTGTGTTAGCAGTCACTCATGTATCTTGCCAGGCGACACCTCTGGTCCATAAGGCTCTGTCCATAGGGAGTTACTAGGAGGATATAAGCACTGCCGGGCTGGCTCAGAATAGATGTTCACCTTGAGCAATATAACCAGGGCCTAGCTGTGGCCAGCTGCAGATGCTTAGGAAGGGATATCGGAAGAGGGAGAGTATAAAGTGATCCTTCCTCCGGCATACCCTCCCGGCTTCTGGTAATCAGTAGCTGAGAGACTTCCTGAGCCAGAGGTTGCATGAATTCGTGTAATCCTTTTTTTAAATTCATTATAGTTTTGGCCTCCATGACATCCTGTGACAATAAGTTCCACAGTGTAATTATGTGTTGTGTGAAAAAGTACTTCCTTGTGCCTGCTTTAGCATGGCTCTCTGTGCTCCCTTGCTCTCGTGTTGTGAGGAATAGGGAAAAATCATTCCAAGTCTGTACCAGACCTCTCTGACTTCTTCAGACTTCTCTGTCTTCAATTGTCCCAAGGTTTTGTTCCTCCAGACTGGAGTATTTTCATTTTTCTACTCTTTCCTCCTCACATTTGGTGGGTTTCCACCCCACCACTTCCACTGCCCTTACCACTCTCCTCCATGTGTCTTCTCATTTATTATCACCTTTTTTTGAATCAAGATCACTGCAGTGAGACTTGGTCACTCCTGAAGGCACAAATTCATTCTCCTGAAAGAAGGTCAGCTAAAAAGCTAATTTTTCAAGTCAGACTGACAAGGTTCAGTGTATTCTATAACACAGAATCTTTTGCTTAATGGAAAGACACATGCAGCTCTCTTCAAACACTTTGATTTAACCTATTCTGAGTAAGCTTCCAGCCCTAATTTAACTAGAGCCTATGAGTTAATGTGACAGGCACAAGTACATCAACTAATGGACCTGTTTTACATGAAGGGAATTTCATGTATGCACTGATATTACTGCTCATTAACGCTTGCACAAATCCTCTGTGCTCTACGCGTGGAGAAGACCCCCAGCCAGAACAGCTGAGCTGGTGAGCATGAAATCCTGGAGTCTCTAACTTCCAGGACATCTTTATTTGTAAAATACGTCTACTTTTGGTACTGTCATGCCTGCAAAACCAGCTTTCTTATTTCAGTCGTCCCTGCTCTTTATTATAGTTTATATTGCTCAAAACCCCACAAGTAAAGGCTGAGGAGCTTTTGTTTTCTGCTACCATGTGAATTTTGGAAACTTCACTATCCAGTCATTCCAGACCTTGCTGTTAGTATGGCTTGATCATACTTGCAGATACAACCAGTCCTCACTTGATGGGAACCAGTTGCTAGTATCTTGTGCTGCTCCTGTGTAATTGTCAACCCAGGATTGTGCAGCAGCTTTTTAAAGCTCCTTTATTTCCCTTTTGGCACTAGCTTAGCAGCCACATCCTTCCCTTGCAACACGCCAGCTCCTCTTCTCTTTCCCAAAGCAGTTTCATCCCCTTTCTCTCCTGCAGCTGCTTGTGCAAGCTCCCTGCAGCTGCAGCAGGTAAAGACCCCTGACTTACGTGCAGGACAAAAAAAGTCTCTGCAAAGCTGATGGCAAGAAGGGGCTGTGAGCAGGGTAGGAGGGGAAAACCTTAAAGAGTTTGTTTGGGTTGTGGACACTAAACAACAAGTGTAGAGAGTATGTGTGTTATGTTACGAGCAGCAGTGGGAATGAGAGACAATGAAGGAGGGGAAAAAAATTGGTTTTCCTACAGCTTTATGGTATTATTATGTGAATTTATGCTGATGTATGCCCTGGAGAAGTAGCCTGCATGCCCTCAGCTCCCAGTTCTTTGGAAATCATGATGCAGATCGTGTTCTAAGGTGGGAAAGAGTCAGAAGAAGTTTCTGGGTGCCCTGGCTGTGCTGCTTCTGTGCAGAGCTGTGCAGAACTGCCCTCTGCCTGTCCCGGTGGTGGAGGGATAAATCCTTGCTAGTTGTCATCCTGGTTTAACTCTTCTTGGTTATTGGGGTAATTAAAAAATCCTGTTTCCCAGAGAATTGGGGCTGACACAGGATCAAGCTCACAGCTTCTCTCTTTCCCCCACTCCTGTTTCTCAGCTCCTGCAACCTCAGGAAATGTTGAAGTTGCTGCTCTGTTCAAACACAGGGATAAAGGTTGAAGAGCTAATAAAATCCTTGCAGGAATAATGAAAACTGGCAGCCAGGTAAAGAAGGAAGATCCCACAAGCCTCTTTACTGATTGCGTCCACCTAGACAGCAGGCAATCTATGCTGAGGCGTGAATCTGTAGGAAACTGGGCTACACCGGTTCTGCAAATCATGAACCAACAACCAAAGGTTCTGAAGAAGGATGCTTCTTTGTTTTCAAACTCAGCTTGGAAATCACAGCAGGGTGCATATTCGCACCATATAATGGGAAAACTGCAGTTAACTCATCTCGTTTCAGAAAACAGGACTCTAAACTGGGTAGAGAATGACCCAATTGTAGGGCAAGATTCAGGTCAAGCTCTCAGTCAAGCATGAGACAGAAACACACGGGAAATGAGGTTTCATCAATTAATCATAGGGCTGGCAGGACTTTTTTCCTCCATTGAAATAGTTGATATATTTTCCATCATGGATGCAACCATATCAAGACGAAGGTTCTCCACTCTACTTGAATCAGGAGGCCATGATCCACTGATATTTTGCAAGTTCTCAGGTCCCATGAGGAACTTTTGAGAACTCTTAAGACAAATCCTCAGGTTTGGGCAGCTGAATGCGACCTGTCAAGCTGCAGTGCTTACAGTACGGCCCTTTCAGAGGGAAGGTACTGGTCTTCAACAAAGCTGCAGTAACACTGTGTGAACCTTCTTATTCTGTTGTAGCGCAAAACAGAACAAGGTGATATACAGCATGGCTAGAAGGGGGGAACTGCATCTAGTTTAAAGCAACTTTATGGCAGTGTAACTGCTGCAGGGCTGCACTAATTCAACTGCTATTTCAAGAAAGGAAAAACTGTTAGCCCCTTTGTACTGACGCAGAAGCTGTGCACAAGAGAGAGACTGTGTTAATGGAGATAATCACTGAATCTACAGGCTTGGATGATTTTATCCTGTTCATATTGACCATGGACAGGCACGAACTCAGGCCAAGAGATTACAGGGAAGGAACTCAAAGCAACCTAAACCCCTTCGTTCACTCCCCCTTAAATTTCAAGCTATAACACCATGACTTCAAAGACTGGGATGCACACTATGCTCACAGATACTTTATTCTGGGATGGTAAAGCACATGTACCTTAAGCATTAAGGACTTCATCAAAAGGAAAAAAAAATAGAAAGCTAAAACCTGGTACTCAGGCAGCTCCGTAAATAAGCATTCAGAACACACCACCTGCAAACCTCCTGGCTGAAACGAACTTAATGAACCAGTTCTCCTTTCTCTGCAGCAAACCTCCTCCCTCCCTACCTGAAAGAGGCAAGCCGTGTAAGCGCATGAAAGATTTAGCAGTCTCGATTAGGCATGCTCTGAAGTGCAATGTGAACGCTACCAAAAGGGAAATCCCATCTCTTACTGCGTGTTGAGACTAAACCCATTTACTTTCCCGCGATGCTGTCGGAGAGCCGGAGAAAGGGCCGCTGTGAGCCACATGTTGCTATTCCCCCGCAGACCCCGGAGGCCTTGTCCTCCGATTTGTACTTCTTCGGGATGCTTGCACGGAGCCACAAACGGCACTACCAGCCTCCTTTCCGCCGCCCCTCCCAGGCTGGCTCCCTCCGGGGAGGTGAACCGGCGGGCGGGCACCAGGGCTGCAGCCGCAGGACCGACCTGCGCTGAGCCCGAGCGGAAGCAGGGATGAAACCCCCCGGGGCCGCGGCGGGAAGCCCCGCATATGAAGCGGTTACGGGCGGGAGTGGGATGTGTGAACCGGGCAGGAGCGCTGCCGGCGCTGCACAGGGGTGTGAAGTGGTACGAAAGGCTGCTGCCGGCCCGGCGCCGCCCGCCATCTCCCACCTCCCCGCTCTCCCTCCGGGCAGGGGCAGGGGGATCCCGGCTCTCTGCCTCAGCGGCCGATTGCTCTGGCCTGGCCGAGCCCTGCCGTCCACCGCCTGCCCCGTCCGCGCTGGGGCTCGGCTCGCCACTGCTCGCGCCTGCTGCCTCGGAGCGCCGGCAGCGCGGAGGGCGCGGCGGGGCCACAGCCGGGA
>JASSUY010041979.1:15680-29377 GCA_032466535.1 Forpus xanthops
CTGCCGCCTCCTCCCGCGTGACGCAGAGGGCGGCGGGGCGGGGAAGAGAGGGGCGGGAAGAGGGGCGGGAGGGATGGAGCCTTGCCGCGGCGCGCTCTGAGGCGAAGCGGAGCTGAGGCGCGGCCGGGGTGCAGCGGCGGGAGAGCGACGGCGCCGCCTCGTCCCCCCTCCCTCAGTATGGAGGCGCCCCCCGCAGCAGCGGGCGAGCCGGCGGCCTGGGTGGCGGAGGCTTTCTCGGAGCCGGAGCTGGGTTCGGAGGAGCTGGATGCGGCGGCAGGCGGCGTGCTGGACCGCGTCCTGCTGGAGTCGGTCTGCCAGCAACAGGGATGGGTCCGCGTCTACGGTACGAGGCCCCGGGGGGGGGCGGACCCGCGCCCCACGGAGGGCCGGGTGGGTGGGGCGGGCCGGGCCCGTTGCCGGCTGCGGTGGCAGGTTGGAAGTGAGGAGCGGCGAAAAACTTCCTGGCCCTAACTTCTTTCTGCTTTCCTTTATTCCCTGGTGCCGAAGCTCCCAGTTCCTCGAGTCTTCTTTAACAGCCCCACACTCCCCCGCCCTTTTCCCGGCGACAGGAGCCCCGCGTTCAGCTGCTCTCCGAGCCTTGCCCTGGGCCGCCCCAGCCCTGCTGAGGTGCAGGGTGCTCTGCTTTGAGGCTGCCCGAGCTCGCACCCCCGGGGGATGCCGCGGTGTTACAGGCGGGGAGCCGCGTCCCAACCTTTTGTGTCGCCGGGAGTCAAGTACAGGATACGAGTGCACGCTTGCCGCCTGCCAGCCTCGGCTCTGATTAGTATTAATGAAGTACTAAAGGCCTGGGAGGTGCTGATACGGCGGGTCCCGTCTCCCCAGACTTACGGGTGTGTGTTAAATTGGCACCTTTATTATTTATGAAACGGATGTTAAAATCTTTCGTAGTCTGGCCGGTGTTCAGGACGCGGTGTTGCTTTCCCTTCTTTCTCAAACTCCCTGGTATGTAACCTTTTAAAATTAGTTTGATTTACATGACCGGACCTCTGGTTTGTTTAGGCTCCCAAAAGGCTTAATCTTTGTATCAGCACCTAAACAGTGGAAATTCGGTTTTATCTTTTCCTTGTCTTTTCCTCTTATTTGTCTTGGTAATCTGACAGTAATTACTCTCATGAGGCAGAGTGAAGATCATTGCAGACAGTATCTTGTTTTCCCTTCTGTAGCAAATTTGATGGTCTATCCTCCAAACGGCAGTGGTTGTGGTGTTTGCATGTGCAGTTACTATATTACTATTATCTAATGCTGTGGACAACCTGTGAAAACCCATTTTCTTTTATTGGTACTTTTTTACATCAGATCCTGTCACGCTGCTGGTTCTCCCTGTGGCCTTCCTTCCCTGCCCTGAACTCCAACGAGGTTCTCCAGGTTTCCCCTGACCTGTAAAACTAGAAGCAAATGTGCTCTGTTACCCATAGTGCTGATCTGTTACTGGCTGCAGTATTCCTGAAACAGAAAGGTGGCATAAATAAGTTGGCTGCAAGAACTCTGCTGGATTTCTTGGCTGAAGGCAGTTAATTATTGTGAGTACCACCAGTGCTAGCCTTTGCACATATCAAATGAAGAAGATCAGGCTTCAGGTTTTCTGGAGACCTTTGCGTTTATTTTGGAAGCTTGAAAAGCTGGTGCACTGGGATGAGGTTGTCTGTCTGCTTTCTCTCTGGTGCATCAATGAGCAAAGTTGTACTTAACACAATGAACTGTAATAGAAGTTTGGGATTTTTAGTAGTTTCCGCGGTGTCTAGCTTGCCTGCTTCTTGTGTGGCTTGCTTATGTTACTCTAGGCCTGATGCTGCTGTAAAATGCAGCCTTCTAAAAACAATGTATCTCCACTGTTGTCAAGGGGAGCTCTGAAGAGAGCAGGTTGCTTCCAAGATGTTTGTTTAGAATACTTTCCAAAGGTAAAATGAGAATGTACCTAAGAAGAGGTTGTCTGGCACCAGTCTGTCTGATTGTTACCCAAGGATATATCTTGTATTGAGTGGAAGCAGAAATGTGGTTTCAAAATAAGCCACAGTGAAAAACATTGCTTGTTGATAAAGTCATATGTTGTGTTGTGTTTGTTGCCTGACTCTAATGTGTAGATAAAGGAAAAAATTCCTTGTGACAGAGCAGCTACCTCACAGGCCATAAAAATCCACATAGACTTCAAGCAAGTAAAAATACATCTCATAGCCCAAGGACAATGACTAATTATTCCTAGTCTGTGTTTAAAAACAAATCATTATCTCTCTCCCTCATAAAGAATCTGATGTCTTGTCTCCTTCCCAATGAAATTGTAATTGGATTAGCTAGTATTTGTTTATTTCCTCCTGATTATTAGCCTTTTTTTCTTCCATGAACGCATCTGGAGAAGTGTGAGGACAATGAATCAAGCTGAATCTGTGCCACACTTATGCACAACTAAATATGGGTTACAAACCTATGAGTGACAGGTGTTATTTATAGGATTAAAAGTAAAGCCTTGCACAGTTGTTTGAGGAACCACAGCAGCACAGTGAAAGAAAACAGGAGCAGAAAGCTTAGCATTATTGTCTGTATTGTCTGATAAACAATGAGTACACTAACAGTAATTATTTCACCATGGATGGCTGGGGGAGGGAAGGAATATCTAGCACATGAGAAGTAGAGCAGCATTTTCTAGCAGGGCAAGAAATACAGCTTTTGATGTCATAGCATTTCTTTTCCACGTGTCTTTATGGGCATGGACTGCTGTGTTGGGGAGCTGTTCCAAATGAAAGGTGACTGGAAAGTGTCTTGAGTAGTGGAAACCTACTTTAAAGAAAAGAAGTTCAGCGGCTGCTTGAAGATGACTGTTTATTACTGTGCATCTCTGTTCTGCAGTGGTGTGCGGTCCACTTTGTCTCTATCCAAGGAGGTAATTACTGGGATACAGGAGCTGGTCTGTCTGTAGAGCCTGTAAAACTATGTCTGTAAGCGCAGAGAAAAGAATTTAGTAGCAAAGTACCATCATTACTGGTCTACGTGGCTTGCCAGCAGTATGACAGTGATGTGAATACAGGAGGACTTTACAATGTCTGGGATATGGTTTCAGTGTGACACTGAGGTCTTTTGACTTCACTACAAGGTATAAATCATAGTCTGGCTATTTTTGCATTTCCTGCGTTAGCTGCAGTAGTTCAAGTGTAGATTTTTCATTCTGGTTTGTCAGCTGCTGGTTGAGTGAATTAGTAAGGATGTTATCTAACCATGGAAATACAGTTCCCTTACCGAAGGACGAAGTTTGTAGCACAAGTGGTTTCCCCTATCCTAATGTTTGAATAATGAACGGGAACAGCACATTTGCTTGTTGGAGCAATAGGTTTAATTGCTCGTGAAACCCTAATCATGTGAGTGTTGTTAGATGATATTCCCAAGAACTGGTTTTGACACACAACTAATGTTTCTGTGAAATATGTATCAACATGTGTTCTGGATAATGGTTTCCTTTCAGATTTGTGCATGTGTAATAGGTAGGACAGAAGAGGTTTCTGGCCTGGATTAATGCTGTATTTTTTTTTTATCCTCTGTACAAGAGAAAACTGACATTTGAAAGCATCCACCACTGTTTCAAGGTCTCTCTGCTCTTTGAAACATATTTTGGGAGGAGGCGGCAGTGGAATAACTGAATTTATAGCATTCTCAAAGCTAAGTGTGAAAATGGAGCGATTATATTGCCTGGTGTAGCTGACTGGATATCTGTGAATTTTGTAGCAGTGAATTGCAAAGCTAGCTTTGCAGGATTGGTGTTAAATGTTGCATGTAATGGGGGCAGAATCGGATTTTGCCTGACTTACAGTGTGTGTTTAAGCAGGTTGTAAACTTCTGTTAAGTGATTGTCAAATTAATTTCTAATGTGGTTGCTTTAAGCTCACTGCTAATGCTCATGCACTATTTCAAAACGGGAGTTGCTGAAGTATGTAGAAAATAGCAGAGAGAATGAATGTTCATCCTGCAAATAGACGTTGTTGCTGTGGGGCCTTATCTGGACTAGGAAATGTCTTTCTCTTTTAGCAGCGGTGCTAAAAGATGATAGTAGCTGTACAAACTGGCGTGCAGATCAGACATGGACGTTTTCATCACCTTGTCCTCTAATCCTGAGGCAGGTCTGGAGGCATTCCTCACTGCCAGAATAAGCCTCCTCACCCCCATCCTCCTGGCAGAGAGAAGGCTCTTCAAATACAGGCTTCAATGGCTCCATGCTTTTTCATGGAAATTGATCTACAGACAGAGCTTCGCTGGCTCTGGCTCTAGACCGAGCCCTAGACCCTGTGTAGCCAGACAAAAATTGCTCTTGGCTGCCTTAAACCTGAGTTTCAGGCTTCTAAGTATTGACTCTCAGAAAATATGCTCAGGACTGAATGTGTGTGTACAATGGTAATGTACAGTGTCACATGGAGATTAAAAAATAGCGGTGTCTCAATCACTGAAAAGAAGTATAAAAGATGTTCCACAGCTCTAGAATAGCTAGTCATGTGAAATTCAGTTCAAAAGCCTAATTTCTATGAATTATCCATTCCAGCAGTGCATTGTCTACCTTGCTCAGCTCTTATATCAATGACTCCAACTTTGTTCTTGGGGTTTTCTGGTTTTTTACAGCCTGCCTTGCTATGGTTTTGTGAGTAGCTTGATCCCTAGTGATTTTGATTGGTTTATGGTGGTTTGTTGTTCTGGGTTTGTTTTGTTTTCTTATCTTGTTCTACTGCTTTCAGTTGTACCTAAAAATGCAAAAACTATCCATTTCCAAAGCATGGATGAGCACCAACAGTCATTGGTAGCACCTTGTCATTGTCTTCAAATCCTCTCCTTTCAGCTATGCTCATACTGCTGGCTAGCTCTTTCCGAGGTGTCCATAAGGGGATGGTTGAATGTGAGCCACGACCCTCTCCGGGAGGCAATGTCACTTCCCCGGGGTCCAGCCTGCCCCCCCCGGCCTCCACCCTAGCCGACGGAGATCCCACCAGGTGGCGGCATCTTCATTGCGGTGGTGCAGGAGGTGCTGAGGCCGCCCGAGGCTGCCCAAACTAGGCTGGGGGATATTGGATAGTGTCCTCGCCACTTAGGAGCATTATCACCCATCTTCAGAAGCTCAATTAAAAAGTAATCTGGAGGCTTTATAACAAGGGTTAGGTAGCAAGAGTGTATTTAATGTAAAAACTGAAAAAAACTCTCATAACAAGTTGAAGTGGTGGGACAATCTGATAGTTGAGAGGTGGCTTTTATAGCAGTAGAGGGTTTTCTTCTCATTGAGATGTATGCAGATAGTGTAGCTAGGTGTGTTTTAGATACTGCTGCATTTATGAATGTGTACAGAGCTGCAATTCCTTGTAGGAGATTATTTGCTGTTATGAAGAGCTAACTTAATTAGGAGATAAGCTGAAGATATGGATGAGACCCTTGGAAAGCTGAGAGAGAGCTGATATGCTGCACAGCCTGTCTGTGCAGGCAGACTTGTATTGGCAAGTAGAGAAAGTCAGTGTTCATGAGCATTTCTTTCCCTTCTGATCAATAGGCTTATTTTTAACTCGCTTAGAAAGATGGTGCAAAAGCAGGCTTGGAAGATAAACCTTGTTGGGCCAGGAAATGTTATTTCCTGGTATTTGGGCAGTGCCTCCTATAGTGATATCTGACCTTATCATGGACTTCAGGTACTGCTGCAGCGTAAGGTACAAATGTTGAATAGTGAAGGCATAAAGCTTTTTCATTTTGTTGAAGTGATAAATAACAAGTATTTCTAGTTGGTGCACCATTGTAAAAGAAAGAGCTTAATAAAAAATAAGTTTCTAAGTCACTGCATTTGTTACAGACTAAAAATGGACAACTGTACTGTGGACAGAAATACTGCTTCCCTTGATATTCCAGGGAGTATCAAAAGGTATGAGTGAAGTGCTCTTACAGGTTCATGCTTGATGTATGACGGCTCCTCTGATAGCTCTTTTTGACTACAGGGAATTGTTGCAAGTGTGAATTATGGGTCCTCTGTGCTACTGTGGCTATTGAATCTCTGCTAACTTTCTTGTGTATTTGCAATAGTGATTTGGAGTACAGCTGAGGGCTGGATATAGCCTGTTTTCTTCTTGGTTACTTTGCTCTCAAATTTTATTGCAGAATTATCCCTTTGACATTAAAACCACTTGCCCTTCCTCTTTTTAAGGAAAGTTAATGTTAATTTATACATAAATGGTTTATGTAAATTTTTTTTAGGAGTTTTTAGCTAGGCTTTTTCAGCTGGCTGTGTTGTTGCAAATGTTGCCTAGGTTACTAATTTATTAAGTCACTTAAATATTTGGAGGCATCAACATACTAGAGTGTGTTCGGGAAAATGAGGATGACATTATTTTAAAACACCAGTTTCCTGACTCCTGTATTTCAGTCACACAATTTATATCTGGCTGAGCATTTTCATGTAGTGCTGTTTCCTATTTTTAAACAATAGAAGAAAAAGGGAAGATAAAGAGGAGCATAATTGTGACCCTTTGACTTACCATGAGATCATGGGTTCCTTTCAACTGATATTTATAGATTTTTATAAAAAATAGCTGATATTTCAGCGTTTTCTGGCATAAATGCCTTTTTTAGCCTCAAGGTCATGGAGTTAAGCTCTCATCTGAATTCTTTCAAAATCCCCTGTAGAATCACATAGTAATCATGGAAATACAATTTGTACCTGCATGAAGAGTAACCAAGTGAAAAAAAAAAAATAAAAGATTGCATTTTGATTTGTAAAATTCTCACAAAGTCCTTTGTGTGTTTTGATACACACATACCACACTTCCTCACTCCTCCCCCCCCGGCTCTCAGAAAGCCTTTATAAAAGTGATCAGGAGGGAATAACATGTTAATTCTCTTTAATGAGGTTTCAAAAGGTCACAAAACTGTAGAAAGGCTCTTCTCCAAGAATCAGGATTATTTTTAATTATAAAGCAAGTTGGAGTAGTACGAGTAATGAGCTCTTAGAGGTGAAGGGGGTCTCCGCACTTAAGTAAATGTAAAATCAAGTCCTGGATTCAGATCCTGTCTTATCTAAAGGGATAATTACATATATATATATAAATATATAATATATACACACATTTTCTTTTTCAGCTGGGAATGCCCTTTTTAGAAAAATAACTCTTATATTGCAAGCACTGGCAGGCACTTAGTTAAACACACTAATTCTGCAAACTGTGGGAAAACGACACCCATTTCAGGAGATGTGCAATGTGTCTGTTGTAGATTTGCATAAAAATGTGTATGCTTCTCTGTTAGTTGTTGACTTGATTAAAACTTGCAAGCACCTTTTCCCTTCCTGTAGTGCTACTGCATTCTCGGACATTAGTGGATTAATTGAAAATACTCTGCTTCTTGTGTGTTAAGATAATTTTATTCACACACTATTGCACTGTGGATGTGCTTGGTAGTTTACAGATAGACTTGTGCTTGCCTTTTGGAATCTGTAGTGTAGACCAGAGAAGAAAGGAAATATAAAAGATGAAAAATGATAAATGTATTTAGAGTTGGACGGAGGATTACAAGGTAGAGTTATCAGGCGATGGGACAGGATAGTATGTATTCAGTCCTTGCTTCCAAGGATGTGTGGGAATGGAAATCAGTACTATGGTGAGAGGAAGAAAAGTGTGTAGGAACCTGTGACTAAAAATGATCACCCATCTTTCAGACTTAATCCCTCAAAGTGTTAAGCCTTCATGTAACAGTCCAAAACATTCAGTAGAATTTCTTCACATTGGTCCCTTTCCTAATCTGAATGGTGTGAAAAAAGCAGAGAAAATTCTTTCAGATTTTAATGGATGCTGTGGCATTAATTCTGAGAGAGCTTTCTATACTCTAGTATCAGAGAATTTGTGCGAAGTAAGGCAGGGTATTGGAAAAGCGGATGGGAACTGGGAATTTGACATGAAGTTTCTGACAAGGAGAAACTAACTGGGAAACAACATTTTATGTATATTTTATCCGCATGTGACAAATATATGCCCACCACAATGATCCAGGCCTTTGGGTTAAGACATTTTCTGTCAGGAGTGGTTTTAGGTTTTTTTTTTTGGCATGAAGGGATGAAAGGCAATTTAGCAATATTCTAGACAAAGCTTAGTGCTTGAGGAATGCAGGTCTGGAGATGTGCTGCCCCTTCTCTCCTGCTAGCAATGGTTTTGTGTAGGCCTGGTAGCCAGCAGAGCACTTTTGGGTTGGCCAGCACTGGAGAGAGCATTATCTTGCCAGATGAGAAGTTGTTTGCGCTGCCTGCATGCAGCACCTCTAGCTTTGTCATTTTATCAGTTGCAAGGTATTTAGTGGTGTGGAAATGAGAAAGGAAGGGAGGAACTGTTCTTGGTAGGCAGCAGGGGTGTGCAGGGCTATGAGCAGTGAGCCGACTTGCACCTCTGACAGCTTCAAGCTCTCTTGTGAGAAGACCATCAGTCTCTAGAATAGCAGTGTTTGTGTTTAGGCTGAATAAGTTGGAAAGCCCAGATATTTGTAATATCAATTTTTTTGGGTATACTTTACTGAAGAACTTAAAGTGGCTGTGTGGAATATAGCAGTCTAACTGCATTTTTCTCCGTAGGAAACACATCTCCTTTTGCCAGTCAGGGTTTGGAATAAATAGAGATGAGATTGGTACTTCTGGAGGGACTTCTTTTCCATGGTCTTTCCGTACTCTTATATGGCAGATAGAATTAAAAGCCTGCTTGCTTTCTTCAGTTTCTCATTACTTGAGTTGCTGGATTGGCTTGAGATAAGCAGAGGTAATTCACACCCTCATTTAGCTGACTCTTTAGTGCACTGATACCAGTCTCAACAAGATAGGGTACAGATGCTGTGCTAGTCAGCACAATGTGTAGCATGGTGGTTTGAGGAAAGCGTTTGGAAAGCAGCTGTGGCTGGGAGGGCGGAATTCAGTCCTTAAATGTCTTTAGGGAATTAAATGATCACTTTGCTTCTGTTTTGCATACCATTTTGACATGACAAATTATGGCTCCTTTGCTGTCCATTGGGGTAAAAGAAGGATTGGTTTCACTTACTTGCACCATTCATTGCCTTGCTGTGCGAGTGCATCCAAAGCATTAACAGTTTTATTTGAAAGTGCCACTGTGAGCTGGGAAGGTGAAGAAACAAGGCACAAGTAGGTCAGATAACTTACCCAAGGACACATAAGAAACTTGGGAATGGAACTTAGATCTGAGACACCTGCTGTGCTTTGCTTGCATACTTTGCGTTGCACTGCTTCACGTTTGGGATACCTTTAAGCCTGCTACTTTACTTGGATCCTCTTGTAACTATTAATAATCCTCTCAAATACCCTATTAGCTGTCAGATCTGTAGGTCAGTGGGGCAAGATGCTCTCAGAGGAGAACTGTCATTAAAGTGGTTATGTCTTTACTCACTCCCACTTCCCAAAGAAAAACCCCCAAAACCAAAGGTAAAGTTTTGTTGACCTTCAAAATATAGTAAACATGTCTCATTACATGATAGTAGAATGGACTCCTAGTATGAAGGAGTTTGGATAGCTAGCACTGATTGACTTCTCTGAATCTGTGCGCAGTGCCAGGTACTTGGCTGTATCATTATTTCAAAGTAGGTGACTCTTCACTGTAGACTGGGGGAGGAAAATATAACCCAAATTGAGAGTGGAAAACCACAGGGCAGTGATTAAACCACATGAATCTCTAACATCCTTTCCATGGCATTTGAGATCCTGTGCCACTGTGTAACATGGTTTTGTTGGTTTTGCCAGCAGTTGACTGATCTGTAGTAGTTTTCCGTATTAGTTAGTACTTTATCTTGGTGTGCAGACATACAGTGCATTCCAGGCACTAGGAAAGAAGAGACAAAAAGCTTCCTGAGAAGATGTTTATTTACATTATGAGCTTGTACCTCAGGCTGTACAGACAAGCTGCTGCTTTTGCTGCATTTCCTAGCTTGAGTATACTGGAACATGTACATCATTCACCAAAAGCACAGTGTTCTCACCCTTGCTAGGAAATCATTAGACTTCCTCTTCAAATAAATCTGAGCACTTGCTGTTTTGAGGTACACTTTTGTAGTTATTTTCCTTTTTTATTTTGCTCAGGGTGGTGGGTAGTTGATAGGTCTCTTGGAAAATAACAGGAAAAAGAATGGTATTGCCAAAAGGGAAATAGAGAGCTATGGCAAAAGGGTATGGTGTTTAAAATATTTTTTAAAAACAATTAAAAAAATCAACATCTTTTTAAACCTGATTGAAGGAGATTTAGATGGTATAGGCTTATGGGGTCTCTTTCTCTCTTGCTCCTTGGCAGCACTTGCTTGGGATGTCAGTAGGGTGTGGGGTGATTGATTATGCCGTTGAATGAATTTCATGGGGTTCTTCCTTAACTCTTTCCATTAGCTAAAGCCTTGCCCATGAAGTTTTCAGGCTAAACTTAAATGTAATGAGTTTTATGTCCCCTATAGAAAGGTAGCAAAGAAGTTTTATGGTCTTGCCATAAATATTTATGTCAGTTTTCTTTCATGTGCCCTTGGCTGGTGACTCCTCTGCTTAAAGAAGCCCCTGCAGTTCTTCAACATCAAGATCTTAAGTCATGGCAGAGCAGTGTGAGCTGAGGCCATTTCAAACTCAACTATCCTCATTTTAATTCCAGGCATTGCTAATGTCTGAATTTATAATCATTAAATTATTATAACCATTAAATCAAATTAAGGAAGAAAGAAACTTTTTTTTTTTGCCAGCCTAGACAAGTTTTATGGACAGAAGTTAAGCATTTTCCACTAGATTTTTTCTTTTTCTTTTTTTTTTTTTTGGGGAGGGGGGGTAGGGGGATGGGGAGAGTGGAATGGACTTGCTAATAGGAAAGTCAGGAATGTTAAATAAACAGCCTCTGTTCACCAAAATGATGAATGTGTAGGAGAAAGGATGGATAATAAGAAGGAAACAAATGTTTTTCATTCCAACCGAGTGCTGTAAAGGGGGACTTTGCATGCTGTAAAAATGAAAATACGTCTGAAGCTCTGGTGGGAAAAAAAATAAATTGAGAAGAATGCAGTAATAACAGTTAAATTGCTAAGTTGTGTAAAGAGTCATTAATCTTCCCTATACTGGCACAACTTGCTTTCTGCTTTTTCTTTGTCAGAATGTATTGCTTTTTCTGTGTTAACAAACAGGAAATGGTGAAAATAGGAAACTCTGAAAATGAAGTATGGCTTTGAATGATAAATACATGTTTTGTGCAAGCGCAACATTCACCTGAAGCCTTGTGTCTCAAAGTTACGTGGATCCTGATTTCACTGGGATATTAGGCCAGTTATCTCAAATTGTACATTTTGGTGATTTGGGTTTAATAGCTTATTACACTTTTTACCTGAGGCTCGGAAGGAGAATGCAGGCAGTCATATATAATTTTTATGTATAGGAACCAAATATAAAATTTATGTATAGCAACCAAATTGTCCATAAGCAGCTAGAAGGAGGTTATCTCCTTAGTCTTATATTCCAATTTGAACATTATTAATAATATGTATTATAATCCCTGTCTATATGAAGAATTTGAAGTGTAATAGCTGTTACTATCAGGAAACAGTAATTGTTTTCCCTTAATGGTCTGATTTTCTTCTTGGAATGGGTTTGAAACCAGATCAACCTAGGACACTTTATTGGGAGTTAAGGTAGTTTCCCATGTGAGTAGGTAGGTGTTCATGTAAACAGGTGCCAAGAATTAAATTGACCTACTTCTTCCCTGCTGAGAACTTGTTGTGGGTTACATTAGCTTTGATGTTTCACTAACATTTTAAGAGAAAAGGTGAGTGGACTGATGGATCCTATTTTTCTGTGTGTTCAGGCTGACAACCCTGGATAGCTGGCTCTGCAGGATTAGCAGAGGTGTCCACTGTTGTCCAGGTCTTGATGACATATCTGTGTAGTTGTAGCACATAACCACCTCGTCTCTTTACAGATCAGTCTGTACCTAGATGGCTCTAAGGTAACTTTGAGATTAATCTTAAATAAAACTGTGGTGGGATGGTGATGTTGGTATCCAAAAACATGTATCTTTGCTGTCAAGATTGCTATTTTTGTTGATGGAGTTTAGAAGGGTCAGTCTAAAAAAAATGCAATTGTGTTTAAAACTGTGTAAGAGAGGAAAAGCTGTTGTGTATCACTTACTGTGTACTTGTGTTTCATCCATGAAACGGCTTACTACTTGAAATGTTTTAGCTGTACTTTTGATGTCCACTTATAATAACCATTCAATTCTATAGCTGTCATAATATCCCTCTCAATTTTGTTTTCAGACTTTATTGATGTGGCTTCTTGGTGACCTACTTTCACCGCTTTAAGGTTGCTCTTTTCATTCCCTTCCAAAAGGAAGCGCCTTCCGTGAGAAATGTTGAAAGCTCACTAGCCAGTTTCTAATACTGGTAAGTGGAAACCTGGACCTTCCATGGAGTGGCCTTTCATTTACACCCAGGGTAGATGAGGCCACTAATTCTAAGGTACTTTCCTTACTAAACTCTGTTGTTAATAATTTTGAGATCCTGGAGGTGGGGTGTTTGGAGAATGAGGGAAGGAAATGCCTGTATTTCCTTGGGGCTCTCATTACTCATGACTGAATTGGTTGGCCCTGTGACTCTAAGGGCACTACACTGGTCTCTTGTCCTTGCAAGGGACCAGCCATAAATCATGTGCTTATTACTTAAGCATTTGTGCAGCTGGAGGAAGAGACATTCCAGTTCTTACTCTTACTCATTCTGGGGTATTCTTCCTTTACATTGCTCCTTCTGGTTTTGGTTTGTTGTTTTTTTTCTTTTTTATTTCTTTTTTCTTTCATTTTTTTCCTATAATTTCCACTGGAGGTGATTCAGTTCAAGGCTTAGCTGTATCTTTCTTCAATCAGTGGTGCTTTTGCTTTTTATCTTGGGCATGAGGTATGTGCTTACTTACTTGCGGGGCCACTTGAAAACCAGTTAATGTGATGCAGATGTGCAGTTTTCAGCAGATACATATCATTTAACTGAGTTTTATGGAGGGATTAATACCTCAAGGTATTACATATCGCTGGAAAAAACAGTTCACTTCTGTAATTTTACAAAGTGGACTTAGCTCACCATTTGTAATCATCATCTCATAAGACTTGCTGCTTTCCCTCCCTGCACCATTTCACTCGGGTGTCATTTTGGTGTAAACACTGGTTACCCGAAAGAAAAAATCCACAGCAGTCATTTTCCTGGAACCTTGATGGCTTTTTGGTTTCCAGCAAAAAGTAGCCAGATCAGTTTTTTCTTTAGTGTGTGTTATAAAAGGAGCATACTGTTAATTGTAACTGTGGTTATTGCTTGGAACAGCAAAGAAAACCATGAGGGAAATAGTCTTTGTGTGTGTAAATGTCAACGGAATTTCAACAAAGGTGACGCCCAGCTCCCATTATGATCTGGAAATGAATTTGTCTTCTCTCCACTAGTGCTGGATATGCAGTGTCCCTAACCCTCTTAGGAAAGCCTTTAGCAGAAGATGAATGAACACTTTAATCTAGCAAGAAATGTTCACTAGTGATGCACTTGATGAGATAGTTCCTGTAGTCAACTATTGCAAGTAGGAATCCTCACTTCCCTTCCTTGTTGCCCTGTATCTTGGAATCATAGAATAGTTAGGGTTGGAAAGGACCTTAAGATCATCTAGCTCCAACCCCCCTGCCATGGGCAGGGACACC
>JASSUY010041981.1:0-25258 GCA_032466535.1 Forpus xanthops
CCTCAGATCCAATCTAAACTTTCCCTGTTTAAGTTTGAACCTGTTACCCCTTGTCCTCTCACTACAGTCCCTCATGAGGAGACCCTCCCCAGCATCCCTAAACGTCCCCTTCAGATATTGGAAGGCTGCTATGAGGTCTCTACGTAGCCTCCTTCAGGATGAACAGCCCCAACTCTACCATCCTATCCTCATAGAGAAGGTGCTCCAGCCCCCTGATCATCCTTGTGGCCCTCCTCTGGACTTGTTCCAACAGTTCCATGACCTTTTTCTGTTGAGGACACCAGAACTGCACACAGTATTCCAAGTGAGGTCTCACGAGAGCAGAGTAGAGAGGGGCAGGATCACCTTCCTCAATGTTTGTCTCTAATTTAGTTAGTTGCTACTGGGCTTAGTGAGTGAATGGGGGTGGAAGGATGGGGAAGGACTGACTAGCACAGAAACCAAAGAGTTTTTAAAATGAGAGCTGACAAGTTAGGAAAACGAGCATGGTAAAAAATCCCGCAGCTGCTGACCTGGTCATACTTGAATATTTGTTTACACCTGAGGAACTCTGTTCCTGAGAATACATTCATTCTGGACCTCCTAATAATTTGATAAATAATGCTGAAATTTCGTTTGTCTCCCTTTTCTGGCAGCTGAACTGATTGCTCCACTGCTATCTTCATCCCTGCCACTGTAATAAAAGGAACAGCTTATATTCTCTCAGACCCTGCTTCCAAACTAGCTCTATTTCTGCAGTCAGGCACAGACCCTGCAAGCCCACAAGGGAAAGGCTGAAATTTAAGAGGTAGAGGAAGAAGAAGGCAGCTTCCGAGCTCCTGTCAGCAGACAGTCTGTCCTGGAGTCAGCAGCAGCAGTCATTTTTTCTTTTTGTAGTAGCTGGTGCAGCACTGTGATTTTGAGTTTTGGCTTGGGAACAGCGCTGATAACACCAGTGTTTATAGTTATGGCTTAGAATGTTTAGGCTGGCAGAAAACTTTTTGAGTTTCATGCTCTGCCAGGGAGGAGGGGAAGCCAGGAGGAAGCAGAGACAGAGCACCTGACCCAAACTGACCAAAGAGGTATTCCATACCACAGCACGTCATGCCCAGGATGTAAAATGGAGAGGAGAGACTCAGAAGGGTGGAGGGTGCACTGCATTTTCAGGCTTGGTATCAGGTGATGGGGTTGCGCTGCTTGGTCAGGCTGGATGGAAATTAGTTGGTGAGTTCTTGTATTCTTTCCTTGTATTGATCTTGTCATTATTATTACTGGTGGTAGCAGTAATGATTTGTGTTATACATGAGTTACTAAACTGTTCTTAACCTGTGGGAGTTGCATTCTTTCTATTCTCCTCCCCATCCCCCCGGGACTGGGGAAGAAAGAGGGGGGAGTGAGTGAGAGAGCAAAACTGTGTGGCATGAGGGCCTTAAACCATGACACAGTCTCATGGACCTTGTCTTACATCTAAGTGAAGTCTTAACTTTGCCTCATCTAGCCACATAAATCTTGCTGGTTGGGCAGGTGCCTGACACCCAGGAAACTTTTTTTCACCTCACCACTGATACACTGAAGCATGTTATACATAATTGAGGCAGAATTTGTGGGATTCCTTTCTGAATTGTGGGATTCTTAGCTTATATGAAATATAATACATTTCCTCTTGTTTCAGAGCCAAAATTTGAAACATTTCCTTGCAACCTAGAGCACAGATTGTGTAAAAAGTGCATGTGACCAAAGCGTATGTTTCAGCATACAGCGAGAAGTTTCCACAGGTTCTGGACTACATTTCAATCTCTTTTGGAGAAAATGCTGAGAAGGTTCCACTCAGCAATCATTGACTTAGTAGGCCAATTTGCATAAATAAGGGTTTTGCTATTACACAACTTCTACCTGTCTGCCACTTTGACCAAACTGGAGCCAGGAAGTCTCCTAAGTAGCTGTTTTTCCTTCATGTAAATAGCACAGTACTTTTCAGATAAAGTAGAAATACTGGTTCAAATAATAGTTCAATAATGTGCTCTTCTGGACCTCTTAAGAAGGGCTTATGCATATGGCCGCAGGTAATTCCTTGGAATATAAAAGAATTCAGTGCAAATTAAACATTTTTTTTTGGAAGTTTAAGTTATTGCATGTCCAAGAGAACTGGGTGTGTGAATAAAATGGTATTCTGGGAGAGAAATTCGAGCAAAAGGCTTATTCAAAACAATTATTGTGGAGGATAATGAATGGAGAGAATACTGAAGAGAATAGATAACAAGATAATTAAAATGAGTTCTAAACAGTAAAGTATGCCAGAGAGAGTAACAAGATTGAGTTTTCTTAACCTTGCTAAGTCTTTAGAATGTTTCTATTTTTATGTTATGGACATGGCTTGGGTTGGAAGGGACCTTTAAAGGCCACCTATTTCCAAGCCACTGCCATGGGCAGGAATACCTTCCACTTCGCCAGATTGCTCAAAGCCCTATCCAACCTGGCCTTGAACACTTCCAGGGATGGGACATCCACAGCTTCTCTGGGCAACCTGTGCCAATGCCTCACCACCCTCACAGGGAAGAAATGTGGAAGAAGATTACAGCACAGCACTATAAGGTTGTAGCCAGCCCCTCAAGAGTGTAATAATTTGCTGTCAATATTTCCAGTAGCAAATCCTAATATATGGCAAATGGTTTTAGTTTTATGTATATCAGCATTGCTACATATTTAAAATTTTTCTGTTATAAATCGAAGACTGAAATAATTCCTTTGCACTGCTTGCAATGCATTTTGTGACTCAGTAGTTCTGAGTTTTATGGCAAAAGTTAAAAGAGGGGAAATAAAATTCCAGACCTAGGGTACGTTTTTTATTGGAAACACATCTATCAGGAAACTGATACAGCTAAGTAATTGCAGTATCTGTGTCTGATGTCAGGCAGGATTCCTGCACCTATCTTGAGTATAAAAAACTAATATAAGTCTCAGGCTTCCTGTTCCTCGGAATTGATTCTTCTTTTTTTTTCCAGTAGACACTATTAGATTGATGCTAGGTGGCTATGTAATATAGTAGCCAGGCAAGCTTAGGGAGTGTGTCAGGAGCTATAACAGGAGGCGAGTATGTTCATTATCATAGTGGAATCCGTGAGTCAGAGGTATAGGAACAGGAGAATTTGGGGTACTTCTCTTTGAAGACAAATCATCCCAATCCTATAATGATACAATGTACTCTGACACTTTCTCCCTTTCTCAACTTGTCCCCTGCCTGAGAAATGAGTGCTTGTACAAGCTGTCTTTACTTGATGGAGGCTGCCAGGGCTGGGGATTTTAATTTATGCTGGTAATCAGGCAATCCCTAGCTGCTCCAAGAACACAGAGAGAGGGGAGATGGATGAAAGCCAGTAATTACAGAAAAAGAACACTGCAGAGCTGGAGCAAGAGGAAATAACAAATAAAAGTGTGATATAAATGAGGGTACAGCCTGCATTTCACATATATCCATACAGATATGTATTTCAGTGTTCATTGTTGTATAATGCTATTGCCAGACTATGACCATCTGAATGCTATGTCTGATTGAGGATGCTACTGTATATATTTTATTACTTGTTTGCGTACAGTTGCAACAGCTTTATAGTTTTTAAATTTAAACAGTGCCTTTTCTCTCTTCTACTGCATCATGCCCAGTTCCCTTGAACTAAGTAGCTACTTCGCTGCTGAAATTACAAAATACCTGTATATATGACAAAAATCCTTCCAGCACAAAATTTAACACACTAAAATGGTATATCTGAGGTACACACTAATTTGCTGTAGTTTAAAATGCTTACTTTGAAAGTGCCTTAATTTGAAAGCGATGTGGTGGAAGACTTATAAGGATACACCAGAAATGAGCTAAGGCTGGTTTGAGAAGCACAGGTGGCTAATTGGCTTCAGTTGGTAGGTTATGTCATTTTAATTAAATTTTATTAGGAAGCATTTCAGAGCTAGAACTGATGGTTTAAGATAAATATGATTCCTTGTAAATGACCTATTGTTAACCTTTATTTCTTTTTCTCTTCTCAGCATTAATAAAGGCTGCATTGACTGAGCTCTCCATGGCAATCTCTTATCTCATCTGTGTTTACAGCAGCAGCTTTGATGCAAATTTCCAGCTTTCCAACATACCTGAACGCCCTTCATGTGCAGACATCACCCTTGATTCCCAGCTCAGCTTCACTGTATATGCTGCCCATAACATCCCAGAAGCCTGGGTGAACAGGTAGGAGGAGATCCAGCAGGTGCTCGCAAGAAGAGTTGTTGTCTCTTAGATCACATATTTTTCACATACACTAGACTACATCTGTTGCTTTGGTGATATTCCTATATTAATGTTAGAGGCTGAGAAAGTGGGTGTATTAGTCAGTGACCAAGAGAGTGTACAGCATTAGATGTAATTAGCAGTTTAATAAAAATCTGAGAGAATTTTCATTACTTAAGATAATAAATACATGACTATGATCACTTTTCTGATTTTCAGATGGTTATACCATTCCCACTGCATTTTATGTTTTGCCAGAAAAATGTGAAATTACTTATGGCCTAAGGGCCACTGATGACTTGAATGCTGTGTTCAAGTATGTAGAAATAAGAATCTGTCTTCCTCCTTAATTTCCCTTTCCAGTGATTCCAATATTCATAGCTAGCATGGGCTTTCTAATATGGACTGCTGCTTGGACACCTGCTTTCCTCAAATACTCTACTAACTTCATTCACATGCATGCTCCCTGTTCTTATTACTGCACTGCGTGAATTCATGCTGGCTATGTCACGGCTTTCATTTTCCCTTTCCTGGAGGTCACATTTCATGATCTTGGTGCTATTTGTAATATATATTTTTAATATATATTCCTGCATATGTATATGTATTGTGAGTGTTTGAATTTTGACATCCCTCACTGTCTGACTCATTGGGTTTTTTTCTGTACATACCATTATGTAATAAATGGCTGTCTTTTAATCAATTGGAGCAAGGGAAAGTACATTGTTTTACGTTTTACAGAGTCATGCTGATGTCCTGTTAAATCCGACTCAAGTTCACCTTTGTGAATTGGCTTTTTTGTCAGTATTCATATTTATGCCCTCAATTTCTTAGTCCTGTCTTACTGTCCTTGTGAAAAAGATAGGTACAGACATTACAAGTGCAGAATAATTTTGTAAAACTGATTACTTTTCTTTGTTTATTTTATTTTATTCCTTCTTGTTTCTTTTACCAGTTTGTTGGTTTATCTGATTTAAATCCCAAGCACATGTGCCTTATTTGCTGCCAGTTGCATAATGTTGCTAGCTTGGTGTTCAGCTGTATTTGATTCTACAGCCCCGAAAACAGCAGATTCCTATCTGCATCTGGGTGATAAGATGTGATTTTTGGGACAGGACTATAGAGTCATGCCTTTGAACTCACAGGGAGACTACCTATGCAAAATGCTCTACAAAACCTAAAATAGGTTGAAATGCATGCAGTATTAACAATATTTTTACTTTCAGGCAAATGAAGTCAGGATATAGACAAGTTATGTCTGTATATTGTGTATTAATACTTCTATTGTGTATTAATACTTCTGTTTAAACAGCAATGCTTAATCATTTGATTGCATTAAAACTTATTATTTACTGCACTGTCCTCCAACTGTTTGTAATATTTATACTCTTGAGGAAACTGCTATGTTTAAGAGATCTCTTCTGGAAGAGATCAATCATTTGTGTAACTAAGACAAAGCTAAACACTTTCAGTTTGCAAGTGCTTAAGATTTCCTGTTCAGTTTTGAGTCCGTTCATCGTTCCTATATACAAAGATGTCTAAAGCTGAGAATTGCAGGAAGATCTGGAAGTTACAAGACTAATTAAGAGCAGTAGTTAATCATATCCTATTCCTCTGTTTGACTAAAATATTCAAAGATTTCAATAAGAAGAATATGAAACTAACGGATAGTCCCAGACCCAAATTACACTATGAAGGCAGTCAGTTAAGTATGCATGTGAATGAAGTTAGTAAAGTATTTGAAGAATGCCAACACAGAAGGCTTTAATGCTTCTGCTGCAATGAATGTATAGGAACCCTTGAGTACTAACCTGTTTTTTACAGATTGGAAAAGTTAAGTATAAATAAATTTACTGTTGACTGAAGTTGTATGATGAGCAAGTTGTAACACTTCAAAACTTATGTCCAAATGTCCTTTGACTGTAATAATGAAGAACAAATTATTCTTATCAACAAAAACAAGGACCAGAATCTAGGTGTCTTTAGTTCTTTTCTCGAACTCTGAATATAAAAACCCTTGAAACATTCAAGCCAAAATAGACACATGCAGACCCCCATTAATATGGGATTTATTATTTTAATTCCTTTTTCATGTAAGGATAGATCTTCCCAAGGTTCTGAATACTTAGCCCCAAATTGGCTATGCATTTCATTTACATGGTACATTGCAATTAATCTTTTTTTTTCCTTTCCTTTTTCCTTTTTGTAGCTACAAAGTTTTCTCTTTTTCTTGTTCACTAACTTATGCTGGAAAGACAATATGTCAAGTGAAGATATGCAAAAATATACCAATTAAAAGATCTTTCTTTTTCCTGATTGACTGGAATGAGAAGTAAGTTTTGGATCTGTGTTTGTTACATGTTTGTCTGACAGATTTTACTCATTAAAAAAAAAAATAATGACCCACATCTGAATTATGGATCTTCTTCTGAGCAAATTAGATACATATAATTCAGACTATTCTGTGAATATGTGGGGAGATGGGAGTGAGAAAGGAGTGGGGTAGCCAGAGGAAGAGAATAGATTTCATTCATTGGAGGCATCCTGGAGGAATACTGGAAATAAAAGGAAATGCAACCAAAGGATGTATTTCTATCCTCTTTTGAGGTCTTCTGCCCTTTGTATCCACCTCTAGTAGTAATGTAATGTTTCTTTAAGGGTGCTCTTTTTAGAGGGCACAGGGTGTTGTAGTGAGGTTTGTTTCTTTTTTTATAAGAAGGATCTGCAGTTTTAGAATGAGGACCTCAGTTTGAGACTGGAATTTTAGAGTAAAGATTACCAACAGCCTGTCACCTGCTTGTCTGCTTTGAGGAAAATAATTCCATTGAAAAGCAAAGCATACACTCAAATTACATTAACTTAAGACAGTGGGTTGACAAAAAGAGTATTTGTGGTACATGAGAGAGAATAAGTGCACAATTTTCAATGATTTGGTGGTAATCCTGTATTTTTCCAGCTTCCTGGGCATGATGTGTTTATATTTACAATCTTTGAAATTTTTGGTATTTTACTTTACTGTTTATTGTATTCCAAATCTGAAAACATCTTGATTACATTATAATTGAACAAAGTCTACAAGTCACCTGAAAGGGTTTTCTTACACTATAATTGAATATAGAGTGGAATTCATAACTTCTCTTTGCCTTTACCTAAGACACAAACAGTTTGAGGCTGATCAGATGGAAGACCTTTTTATGCCAAACCTGTTATGCATCTACATTATTGGATATTTTGCACATCCTTCTTACACTGCACTCCTGAAAAGATATAGGAAGCATAGTATGTCTGCCCTATGATTAAAAGCAAAACGGGTCATTTCTGCTAAGCATCCAGACTAGTCCTTTTATGTACTTTGGTGCCGCAGTTGAGTAGGTAGTTTGAGTGTTGAACCCTCAGTCTTTTGTATAATTGGGAAATAACTGTTATCCTTATGTTAAAAAATGAACAGGATCATTCCCATTTGTGCTGTATGAATTTTCACCTTGTTCAAGAATTTGGTTAAGTACTATCTTGTGCTATGTATGGGCAGATATAATTGAAGTATAGGGAAAGATTTTATTGCTTATGAGCACTTTTGGCTGCTTTTGAATTATTTCCTCATCAGTTTCATTTTTCAGTGACTGAGACCTCTTAATTATTTTTTTTCTTTTGCCTTAGCTGGTTGTTCTGAATGTATTCCACCATTTGCTGTTTTTCCGTCCTTTGTCATTTATGCTAAACTTACAGACTCAAAATATGGAATTTACATTAAGCTTACCATTCATCATCTCAGATACCTCCCTTGGCACTGTGTTTCCCTCTTCTCCATATTTTGTTTGGCCTGTCTTATTTTGTTTATACTTTCTCAGGGCAAAGTCTGAGTTGCCCCAGAGTTCTTCTGTGTTGAATGCTTTTATGATATTAGGCCCTTGGCCTTTTAAAACAGCTGTATAACTTTATCTAGCTTTCATGAATAGCACAGTGAGTAGCTTCTCTGTTCTTCTCAATCGCTGTTGAAATTGTTCAAGCACAGGGTGTCTTATTTCTGGCCACTGTTCCATTTCCTTTTTCTTCCTCTTAGTCATCCATTTGATGCAGCTTCATGTGGTCAAAAAGGATTATACAAACTGGGTAAGCTCATATGAGCATTATTCAAAATTCTTAAAAGTAGTACAGCTATTCTCCTTCTCTGTGTATCACATGTCACTGGAAGGGAAATACTGGACATCCTTGGCCCATACTTTTAACTCTTGGGATATATAACTCTTATAAAAGTTTCCAGGTTCTTTTCCTATTGGTGTACATCTGGAAATACTATATATTGTGTTCTAGGGAACCACTGGCAAGCATTTGATTTCTTCAGTGAGGATCTTGTGAGTTTTTTCATTGCTCCAAGTTCAGAGTGTTAACAGTTGTCTGTATTAGAAAATGCATGTCTCAGTTTTTTTATTTTTGTCTCTTCATAGATTTAACAATACTTTAAAGTATAACTCCTTGTCACACAGTTTTATGTAACACAGGCAGAGTTGTCTGCCTGTAAGTGAAAAAGACAGAACAAGCTATCTATGCAGCATGTATAACAGTTCAGTTTCCCAATAATTGCTTCTAGCTAATTATGAGTGAGACTGAGGGCATGAGAAAGGGAAAGCAGAGCTGAAAATTATAAATAGGGACATGTGGGAAGACAGTTGAGAATTGCTTCTCAGTTCTACTCATGTTAACCAAAAAAAGTGGGAAACTGCTGTCTTGCTTTGTTATTAAGAGAAAGAGGTATGCAAGTTTGAACAATTCCCAAATGTTTAGAACTGATCATTTAAAATTGTGACACAAATGCTAATTTGGAGTACTTCAGTATTTCAGCTGGAAACCTACCTTCTTCTTTAAATGGCTTCGCAGTACACCCAAGGAAACTTTCCTGAAGCCAACAGAATCTCAACAGATTTGGGACTAGAAGCAAAATCTTAATGCTTGTTTTCCCTTATGCTAATACCTTATTTCTGCTACCAAATAACCTTTATTTTTTTTAGTCTACTGTAATTTTTAAATACAAATTTCTACATTTGATTACTGCTTGAGTATGACTACACCTTTTTAAAAATGCAGTCACATTTTTCTGCCGGTCTAGGGTGAATATCTGAAAATGAAATGTTTTCTACGTGATTTAATTTATCCTGTAGTTTGTTTTCTTCATCTCAAGTTTATGCAGGTCTTCTGTTTTCCTCTGAAGACACAGGAAGGCAAATAACTATTGGGTTATAATTTACCCTTAGGGAATGCTTATTCTGAAATATTCCCTCACTGATAAGGTAATTCTAAAGCAGAAGTTTAAAAAAGCTTTTCCTGCCTTTGTCAGATCTAATTGTTGCCACTGAAGTGAATGACTTTTCATATTCCTCTTCTCAAGTACTATGACCCAAGTTAATGGTTAGCAGTACTCATCAGTTTTATTTCCTTCAGAGTGCAATTCTTGTAATTTGTAGCTTGGTATCTGTGTTAAGGCATCTAAAAAAGAAGTAGAACTCACTTATGGTAATAATGCTCAGTTTTAACAAACTTTTATTTTTCTCTCATTTTCTCTTAGAATCAACTTTCCTCTACGAATTAAGGCTCTTCCAAGGGAAACTATGTTGACAATAAAGCTACTTGGGGTTAACAGTGCCTCTAAAAATACAGAAGTGCTTGCATGGACGTGCTCCCCATTGTATCCAAAAGAGTAAGTTCAGTTTTGTATTATAGCTTAAGAAGAGACCATTCTTGAATAGTGTTGCACTTGGGAGAAATATAAAAAGACAAAAATACTAATTTCAGGACCTTCCTGTAATAAGTCTGAGACAGTCACTGCTCTTGATATGCCAGTAAAAGTCCCTTCCATAAGCTTTTCTTTCTTTCCAATACATTGTTTTTAAGTCCAGCTTATGTAACTGTTTAACACTTAATAAAGTTCCCTGGGCCTGTTAAAAGGCCTTGCTGTGCCCATTCCTGTAGCTTTGCAAATTCCTTCTCAGCGTAGCTTCTTGTTCACAATGATTGGGATTTTTTTTGAGTCTGCATTCCAATCTTTCACCCATTCATTCTGCCAAAAGTGGGGCAGTTAGTGAATGCTGCGGTGAGCACCTTTCCCTTTATGCACCACTTCAGAAGCTTTCTCCTCCTTTTTAACCTTTTCTTTCTATACAGCACACAATGTAACAGTGGTTTAATGATGCCAGTAGCCTTGAGTGTCACTGTAGTGGTGCATAAACAGAGATCTAAGGTAAATTATCTTCAGTGCTCTAAATATACTTCAGTAGCGCTGAGACATCTGAATTTAAATCAAGCCTTTATAATGATACTGAATTTTAGGTACTCTAACCCTGCATATCCTCTCGTCAATAGATGGATACATTGAAGCTCTGCAAGTTTCTGCATTAGCATCTATCTCTAAGCTGTAAATCTTTCCTCATCTGAGACATCTCCATCCACTTCCCCATATGGTGGCAGTCGCCATTTAAAACAAAACAAACCCAGGAAATCTGATTGCATGTATGAATTACTGTGTTTGAAGGACCTTGGGTTCCACTGAACTTTAAAGCTGAGAGGCTTGAAACACCAGAAAATAGGTTGGACTTGGCTAGAGGCTTTTTGCATCCTTTCAGAAGAAACTTCAAGATTAGTATTTTTCAAAAAAGAGAGCATTCTTCTGTGTCTTGATGATTAGAGGACTTAGCTTGAAGGAAGGAAAGAAACACGTATCAAATCTCTGCTCCAAGGATTGCTTGGGCAATTTATTCAGAACTTTTCTTATGTAGTTAGTCTGAAGTAGAGCACATCACTCTTCCATTGTGTGGGTCTTTTTTAAGCAAAAAGTGCGCTGTGTTTATTTTGAGTATTTCTACCATCCTGGTGCTTAGGATAAAATAGAAAATCTTGGCTGAGAATCTAATTTGAGATGAAGTGTTAAGATGTCCTCATCCCCTGCAAGCTGACATGTTCTGAGTACAGTCAGAATCAGAGCATTAGGCACAATAACTGAATTGAGGAATGCTTAGGCATCTTTGCAGGCAATTGGGATGTACAAGAATATTGTTCTTAAAGTCCTCTGTTCTACTAGAGGCTTTCTATAATTCAGATACCAAGGGAATGATTTTTAGAAGATCTGAAAGCCTTCAGCCACTTGTGATATAATATATATATTTAATATATGCCATTGGAGAAAGCATGTTGATTTTCATTAGGTAAATCACCAAGTGATTTGAAAATTTTACTAAAAAATGGCTGCATTCTTTCCTGGCACACACAGTCAGCACAATGAAGGGGATAGAGGGCCACTTCTCTTTCATCTGCTGTATAATTGTAGAGCTCATTGCTGAAATGACCCTTCAAAGCAGAAATAAAAGTTCAGTGGTTGGGGAGGAATGATTTAGGAACAGCATGTTCAACACCCCTTAATATGATAGCTGTGTCATTTACAATTACAGTAATTACTAACACAAAGAAGCCTAAATGCTTTTTCCTCTTTTAGGCAGCCACAGCTCCACAGAATTATTCATTAACTGTGATTACGATTGATAGTCTGACTAGTTTAAAAATAAGGATAGCCCTGAAATTCTTTCTGAAATGTGAAATTCGAAAATATCTGAATGTTCACCCAGTCTGCTTTTCCTTTTCTTTGGAAGATGAATATTTTTTGGTAAACTAGCTCTCAGAGTTACCTACTTAGTGAGCATCAGGATTAAAACTGTCTGGTAATTCTTACTAGGTAATGCTATCACTAGAAGTAATTGAGAAGGAACAGTAGGACTTTGAGAGGCCGTTTTCTGCTTCACAAAAAAATGCAAAAATTGATAAAGGTTTTTATTTGATTAACAAATTCTGTGGAAAGCATTAACTGTTTGCAGTGAACCCAGCTTCACTACCCTTGCAGCTGGAATGGAACTGAACTTAAAGACTTATTTCAGTAAAGTGTTTCTTAACTTGAAAAAATGTTATGCTAATGTTATGCTAATGTGTCAAGTATACCGTATATTATTGCAGAGATTATGGTATTAGGATCTCTAAATGAATAAACTTTGTAAATGTATATAAAGACATTAAAGAAATCTCACCAGAAAATCTTTGACAAAATATTTCTACCTTGTAAAATAACACTTTCTCAAATCAAAACTTTCCTTAAAGTTGAATTTGAGTTCTAAAAAGTCTTAACATTCTTATTTCTAGGATTTAATATACAGGGGAAAGGACAGAAATAAGCTCTTTGAAAAAGCCCATAACCCTGAGGTATTTGCCTGAGTCATCAAACATCCTTGTTCAAATTGTTGTCTCAGTTGGTCATTGAGCCATTCTTCTCAGGGTCAGCACAGAGTACAGAGCATGGCCTCTTTTTCTCTCTTCAAATGCTTGTTTAAAAATTAAAACATTGGAAAAAGAAAATAAATGTCAGACGTTAAAGAATACTTACTCATTTCTGTCCCATTATATCTTGTTCTTATTAAAACCACAGGAATTCCATTTGATCAGGTTGTGGCTTATGTTAAAAGAGAAGGAAAAAATTAGTTGTCAGTTTTGTGTTATTCCCAGATATTCACAGATATGACTACCCTAGGGCAAAAGAATATTTTATTTTAAAGGACTCCTCTCTGTAAATTTGGTGTCTGTGTTCTCTTCCAAAATGCTTACTGTCATTGTATGGCTGCTTCTCTCCTTTACACTCTTATTCCTTGTTTTACTTTGAATTGAAGATGAGAGAAAACCAACTTATTTTAACATACAGAGTGTACAAATTCCTTTCACGTGTTTCAAGAAGTGTGAAGAGTTTCTCATGCTTTTGGGCAAGACCATGTCAGAGTCCCTTGGCAAGGCTGAAGCCATTTTTTGAGATTTTGATTCTCCAGTTCTCAAAAAAAAAGAATACTGGCTGAGCACACTATATGAGAAATATAAAATAAAATAGAATCAAATCCCAACTGTTTAAATAAAGCATATTGCTTACTGTTTAGAATTTCATATTGCAATCTCTTTTCCATACCTGGCCCCTGTTGAAATGACACAATGCCTAAAAATGTTCCCAAGAATTTGGCCTGTTTAATTTTGGTGGTGGCAGTTCTTAAGAACTTGCCAGTGAACAGATGTTTAGTAAATTTCAAATTTGCTAAATTTTCTGAATTCTAGTAGTGTCTCTCACTATTCTGGTAGTTGTCTTGTGAGTGTGCTGACTTATGACTATGACTAGTTGATGGATGTGCAGGGCAGCCACTATACTCAGTATCAAATATGACTGAGATTAGTGCTTATCAGTTTTGCATGTTTATGTGCAAATAGTCTCAGTCTTTACAAAACTGAGTTCCTGCAGATATTCTCCAATCTTTGCCTAAATATAGTTTTTTAGCTTAAAATTATTGTTGTTAAACTTATTTTTTAGCTTTATGTTTTGGGGCAAAATTAGGAAAGAATAAGGAGCATAACTGGAAATGTGTTCTAAAAGTCTGGAAGAATCAGATAATTTTGCATTTACTGTATTTAGCACCTTCAAATTTATGGAAGTTACCTAAACTAGAAACTGTGGGGATGGAAAAATGTGGTCCTTATAAATGTCTGTAGAGCATTCAGCATTCCTTTGCAGCTGAAAATTGTATCTCTAATTCAAATTTTCTATAATTCTGTAGTATTTGTAATTAGAATAAAGTAGTTATGTCACAGTATCATTACAGTGCAGAATTAAGACTTCTTGAGCCACAAGATATGGGGGTTTTAATAGCTTAGAAGCTTCAAATTTCCTTTAAATTTAAACACAACTCTGAATTTATGAGGCTTATAATGTCAGGTTTTTTGATAATTACATTATTTTTACACTATATTTTGTCCTCATTTTCCTGGTACGTATGGTCTAAACAGTCACTCTAATGTTATATATTCTTGGGAATTAACACAGTAATAACTGTTGTAGCTGCCGACTTGACCAGTAGGTGAATTGCGATATCCACATTTCTCATTGCTATCAGGTAGCTGACTTCAGTGGGCCTAAATTTATACCAGTAAAGCCCTTGGTGGTGCACCTATATCAAGATGTCTTATTACAGAGAAGAGGCAATTTGAAAAATGTTTGAAAGCCAGTGTGCCAGTTTTGCATTCCTTCACATCAGAAAATCGTGTTTGTCTCTTGGGCTGAATGGTTTAGTGATTAACAAATCAGAAAGCCATCACCTGGATGATCTGGGAGTTGTAATGTCCCTCATGTTGCCCATTGCTCTGACTTGACTGACTCTAACACCACCATTTCTTTTGAGCTGGTAATTCCGAATCAGGCAGAGCAAGCAACAAAAATTTCCTCTTGCTGGGTATGGTGAGGGATGTATTCCACATGACTTCAGAACACAGGTTGATTTTGTTGATTTAGGATGAAACTTGAGCTGCCCTTAAGTAGCAGTGTCTTCTGTAATAAGGTGGGAAGCTTATTTTAGTTGAGATAAAAAAACAAGGGCTGTGAATCTGTATAGTTCCAGGGGTTTCCATCTGCCCTTATTTTACATGAGCATATAAATAAATAAATGGCAGGAGGCACAGAACAGCAGTTGTTTATTCACCTTCTGATGTGCTTGATGCTGAAATTATTACATGGAAGGCATTGTCTATGGCTGTGATAGTTATACAGTCTTTACAAAGGACAGTATCACTGCCCCCACCTTACAGATGGGAAAACTGGCAGACAGAACAGGGAGTGATCTGCCTGAACTCATCAACAGAACCAGGTAACGCAGAGGAATTTGTCTGTTCTATAAATGTTATGGTTATCACGTTCACGATGCTACCTCCTACCTTTTACGAATGAATCCTGCATGTTCTCCTGTTTCTCTTTTTCTAAAAACAATTATGCATCTTTTTACTGTTTCATTCACCTGTGTGTCTGCTGTTATTGTTCCATTTGTGTGTTTCAGAAGCAGATCCAGTCCTGAAGAATGTTAGCACAGTGTCTCAAAGGGAAAACTATGCTGTAAAAACACACACTGCATGTCACAGTTGTCGATGCTTCTTCACATCTTTTAAAACATGTCTCTTGTGTTTACAGACTAGGCTTAGTCCAAAGACTAACTTACTGATTGAAGATACATAAGTTGTTCACTTATTTATAGTGTATAAATTAAGCTACTCTATTTACAAGGCATAAATATGTATCTAGTTCCAAGAAACAAATCTGTACTGTCAAAGTAGTTTAATGTCCTTGGTTTTACTCACAGCCCTATCATTTTCTTTATCATGTGAAGTCTTCTCAGTCCAGGAAAGACTGTCTTTATTTGCCGTTTCTCCAGTTAGGACTCTGAGAACCCACCTTATCTTATTCTTCCTTATCCTCCTGGAAAGTCTCTGGCCACATTTGTACTGGGAGTAAATGAGTTGAAATAATGAGCTCAGGAAATGCCTCAATTAAACACGTATGTACACTGCCTCTGAGGTCTGTGGTACTTCTTGTATCTGTCTATGCAGGTTTCCCAGGAAAAATATTCCCTATATGTATTCTTTTTCTTAAAGCCTGCTATAGTTTTAGAACACAATATGAAAGTGATTAGTAGTAATGAGAGCTCAAAAGGGTAATTTAGTATTTGCCTTCATTCAGTTTTCAGCTACTCGTCTCTCTTTTAATGGAAGTGCCAATTAGTTCCAATTATGACGTAAACCTCTGTCAAAAAAAAAGAGTGGTTCAAGGGATTTGACTCATTTATTAAAGGTCATCCGAGGACACATCACAGAAAAACAACTTTGCATCACCACTGATTAATTCCACATTCACATCAGTGACCTAATTGTGCAAGACTTCAAATCACACAACTGCTTTCCCCCAAGTACTATCTTTTTCATATCACAGCTCCTTTTTCTACCTCCATACTCCAGCAAATGTGCCTACAACTGCAGAAGAAACTTCAGAAAACAGTTGTCATTAGTCCTCCTAAGCTGTGTTTTCACAATAACATAAAATATTTGCACTAACAACATGACCAGAAATGAATAACAAAATAGAAAAATTACCTCTGAATTAGTTTTACAGAGTGTTGTCTATAAAAATGACTTTGCAGGAGTTTCTTATTTCTTCTTCAGATGACTTAGCAACAATTTATTTCAGTTTGCAATTGAAAGGTGCATTCTTACAGCAATACTGCAAACTCTTGGGATCAAAAAGTCCATCTGGGGTCTCTTGTATACCTAACATCCTCATCTCAGGTAAAAGCTGCACACTCAAACCTCACCTACATGGTTGGCTGTTTCTGCTGCAGTGGGCAGCAAAGAATCTTGGCTCGTTTTCTTGGTTGTTTTGACTGAACAGTGCTTGGAACGATCACAATAAAAATTGTCAGTTAAAAAAAAAAAAAGTTGAACATAATGACATTTCTGACCTTACTAAGCATTAATATGTGGACAAATTGCAGAGTAAGTCCAGCATACTGTATCTTCCTATATTCAGGTACTATTTTCTTACTTTGAGTGGATTAGTTATGATTAGAGTTTATACCTGAACTTTCTGATTTTATTCAAGTTTTCTACACTGAATTTTGTTGACTTACCAAACTCATTTTCTTATCTGCAGACCACATACATGCCTGTTTCTGATAAGACTCTTGTATATGTAGCACTCAAACTGGTCCTTCAGACTATAATCCTTCATCTGTCCAAAACCCCATATGCACCATATATGGACAAACTACCCCACTCAAACTCCTTTCAGCTATTTGGAAACTGATATCATATTCTCTTTTCCCAGCCATCTACCTATAAAATCAGCAAGGATCCTTCAAGGTTCCTATAGGTACCATGAGTTTGTTCTTCTACCACTCTCTGCCTTTATACAGTCTGTTGACACTTCACAATCTTTGATATATTTGTCCTCAAAATTAAATCTTGAGGTAGAAATATGGTATTATCCTTATTTCACACCTGTCTTAAATGGCAAGTTTTGTCACACAAGAAGGCAATGGTAAAGTGCAGAGCTGACCTAGAATGTCTTGGCAGCATGATCCTGCCAGCTGCACAGATATGACTGGAGCAGTGAGGCCATCAGTATGCAACCTCTACTTATCTAGGCTCATTTTTTATTAAACACATAAAGATAAAATGTTTGTTTTCTTTGCTTGTTTTTTTAAGCTATCCAGTTCCATGTTCTTTGATGTAATTTCAGTAAACCCTGTTCAACTTGTCTCCAGTACCCAATGTAGTAGTCTGTGTATATTGCAGGCGGCTTATTCATGGATCTGTGCTACTTAGCATGACATTGCACAGCACGCTTACAACAACGATGGTTACCCCAGGCATCTGCAGTACTGATACACCAACCTCAGTAACACTGCAGGTAAGAAAGCAAGAAAGGAAAGGAAAAGTTTTTTTTTCTAACAAAATTCTAGTAAAAAGGCTGTTCCCACTGCTCACCAAGACCTCACAAATTAAAAATCCTATTTCTGTTATAGCTGCTCAGAGAGAGCATGTTAATTTTAGTGGATGGAAGTCTGTAATTCTGCACAGTGGCAAATATGTATGATACTTTCCATATCAAATACCACCTCTGATGGCTAAAGACCATTTTTAAAGGGTAATTTTTGTTGGTATAATCTTGGTTCCAAGCATACTTTTGGCACAAAATAATAACTTTGATTCCTGACTTATAACTGCCTTTTCAAATCTGATTTTTTTCTTTCTGAGTTCTATTGAATTGCATGCCATTATAAATATACAGCTTGCAATTAGACTGAGTAGCATAAAGGAACTGGATACAAACAGTTGTCAATAAGCATCAGTTTAGCTCTCTCTTGATGGCTACATTCTGAGCACGCACTCATTCTGATCAGAATGGTGCTCACAATATTAAAGATGCATTAGATCTGCATGGTAGTTTTGTCACCTTCCCAGTTTAAGTTAACAACTGGAAACTTAAAGAGCAGAGCCAATTGTCTTCTATGTTAAATATCTGAATGACTGTTCAGAAAGGACATGTAAAAGCAGATGATACAGATAAATGAGGCTATCCTAAAAATGGCCTATTTTTAATAGATGAACAAATGGGGATTTTCTAGTCTGAGAACTTCAGTCAAAGATAGTGCCTTAAAATAGCTCCCCCTATTAATAATGAAGGGCAGTTGTGACAATAAATGGCTATTAATTTGTAATCTCTCTCTACTGAAACAGAACAGGAGGATCTCTCATTCCCTCCTTTTCACTTTCAGTTATTCCCATACATGTGACAGTATCATAATCTGAGAACATGTTGGAAATGTCGCAAAGAGAGCTTTTCTGATGTGACTGACAAGGCACATTTTGTATGGAATAACTTTGTTAACCTTTAGAAAAGTAATGCAGTTCTAATATGTATATTAAAAAAAAATAGATACAGATGATTATCATGTGCATTAATTAAAAAAAAACAATCAGGAGATTCAAATTGAACCGAACTTTGAAGAACAGCTTGAATTTTTAGCAAAGTTTATACTTAGATTATCAATCCCCTCAAGCTTTTTAATTTCAGTTCAATCTTTTCTTTTTCTTAAAAACATTTTCCTAAATTTCTGACAGTTATACGTAAGTGTAAGAAATGAAAAATTTGTAGATGCCATAGAATATTTATAAAACTTAACATCCAGAAGTGAAATCAAGAATCTAATTGCCATCTCTTATGCAGGCAAACTGTAGATCAGAATTATGCTTACTTTTATAAAAAAAGGCAAAACAAAAAAAGAATCTGCATTAATGAAAGATTTCCGTTTAAGAGCCATCTCATTTAAAATCAAGATAAGAGAAAAAAAAAAGAAAAAATATTCTATCTTTAAGCTCTTGCATTTGCATAAAATTGAAATACAGTGGATGAAATTTTCCCAGGAAAGTTAGTGACAAAGCTCCAGGTGATTTTCAAGGGCTGAGTTTATCACCAACATATCTAAGTAATATATTACATGACAGTGAATGGCCTCAAAGAATTAACTGCTCTTCTTTCTCTCATATTCTCTGTGCTTCCTGTACAAATCCAATAGATGATTTTTTAACAGATGTATCTGAGAATAAATATGGCTGAAAGGACTTCTGACTTTTTTTTGTTCTGTTTTTAAATAAAGATTGACTTTCCAGAAACTAATTTGGAGTTCATTAAGCCTGAACCTGAAGAAAGAAGAGGTGATCTTGAAGAGCCAACTGAGGACTGCCTGAAGCATATTGCAAGACTTTCGCAGACATGTTCGGTTTTGCTGTAAGTTGTACCCAGCCACCCCTGCTGATTCTTGGCTTGCTGTACTTAGCCTATTGATCACAATTAAATGTATCCAATTCTATAGAAACAAAATTTTCCTCTAAGAGAGTTTAGCTTGATTGATTTGAGTAGTAACACCTCTAAATGGGAGAATAGATTACAGCAAAGCCTAAATAAGCCCCTGGAGGTGGCGTTGTATTTTGCCAGTTTAGAAAATAAACTGATTTTTAATTCAAAAAATAAGATTTTCAGGTGATGTCATTATGTCTGTATCAGCATAAACAAGAAGTCTTTGGGTTCTGTGAAAATCAGTGTCCTTTAGTAATAGTATATTTGTACTTCAGATGTTGTAGTTAAATGGCATATGATCATTAAAACAATCATGTCAAGTTACAAGGAAGGAAAGAAGTATGGAAATTTCAGCTTTCACAGAGAGTGGATAAAGACAGAGTGAAACAAACCACACTGTATACTGAGGAAAATTAGTATGCTCTGCTATATGTATGTTATAATGTAAATTAGGATTGTGTACTGTGTATAATAACTTTGGATATAAACATAGTGGAGTTGGGAACACGGGTGATTAGAGAGCCCTTGTACCAATCACAGTTCATTGTGTGGGTTAATCCTCCATTAAAGGCCAAAAGCTACAGTAGGTGTGCAATAGCTAAGTAATTTGAAGCTACATCAGCCATCCCAATGTGATATGATGTTAAGATGACTTTTTTGTGTTGATTTCTATGTTGGTTTCTGTGGTATAAAAAGAAGAATCAGTGATTATAAACAGACAGCTGCATGGTTGACTAAAAGGCTGTTGAATCCAGTACTGTTATGAATCCTGATTCAGTCATTAGGGAAGTGGGCTGTATTCCTGATAAGAATATCAAAAGATCAGCACAGGAAGAAGGCAGTACCTTACCAGCACACATACAAACATGCAACACTGACACAAAATGAACATGCATAGCCTGATTCTGTTCCTTCTCTCTGCCTGATCACAACCAACGTCTGCTGGTGGAATATATACATATAATATACATATGCATACATAAATATGGGTTTATATATAGTAGCGCAGTAGCGAATGCTCCAATATTTGTGCTCAGATAGTCTATCCAGTAGCTGGCCCCAGATCTCCCTGTTCTCCCCAGCTGCTGGCACCCAGACATACAAGCCCTCAACGTTCATAACCTCACTCGGTTTGATTTCTGGTGCTTGGCCCTCTTCCTGTTACACAGACATGTTTCCCTAGTAGCCGGTCCAGATATATGGCCTTCCCAGTAGCTGACTGTCAGACACCTGTCTTTGGTAGTTGGCTCAGATCACTGGTCACCATGATCAGCCAACATCTTTTGCCAGTTGATTAGTGAAAGGATCAATGAGACTGAAGGAAATTAACTTCACCATATGGCTCTTGTGCTGCTCACAGCACTACACTGTATGCTGCTTTATGATCTTTGGCAACATCACCTAACCAGGCAAGATGGGGGGAACCAAGACCAAGAGAATTCATTAGTTACTGCCAGTTGCTTTGGCTGACTTCTGGAAACATTTCAGATGTGAGCCTTTGGTTCCTTTTAGGATTACTGCATTTGAGATATAAAGACCAGAAAAATAGTCATCTGGTATAATGGCTGCTCTTAGAAGGTGATACAGCCTGCTTGTGAGCTGTGGCTCCCGGCATAAAGATCAGAGACTGATTTGAAGTCAGGAAGATGACAGTCCTGTTTCTGCCATCTTTCTTTTCTTCGTTCATTTTCTTCTACCTTTTGCTGCTCTTTCAGCTTTTTGATTTTGTTTTTTTTTTTTTTCCTTTTTGCCATTGATCTGATCAGAATCTAGTTTGCCTACCAGCAGTCATGAGTGCACTGTTGCTGTGAATTGTGATTAGAAACGCTACTTCTGAAGAGGGACTAGTGAAACAGATCTAAAAAATTGCAGTGATGCCGCACGCTTTGCTGGTCTGTTTCCTGGAGAGAAACTTGCAAGTGAGAGTCAGTGCTGGGGGGCAGAAATTTCCATTTGCTAGCTTTGCTGCTTTTTCCATTTTTTGCCTTTTGTCTTGTTCTGACTTAATATTGAATATGAACAACAAAACCAGCCCAGAAACATTTAAATTCATATTTACCATTTCCCACCACAAAAGAAGTAATTAAAACCAGCTAACAAAGTTTTTATAGAAGCTATTTTCTTCATTTAGCTAAAGGAATTAATGAAAACTTTTAAACTGAAAACTGCTAAATTATTTAAGTTTTGAAACTTTTATTTGTGTTGAGAAGAAAGCTATATATTTTAATATAGCTGTTATATGGAGGGAAATCTAGATACAGCTCTACCTAAAAAACCCTGGGTTTTCATCAATAGAGGCTTCATAAACATCTTATCCCTATTGAGCCAAAGAAATGTCCTTATTAGCATAACAATCTTCAGATGCTGTGTGTATGCAAAGTACTTTTACCATCGATCTTAAATGTCCTGTTATATGTGTTACAACTAAGAAACTTAATATCCAAAACTAAAAAAAGAAAAAAACACTTCCTACCATCTCTGATCTTTAAAACATGGAAAGAGAAAATGGCATTGCCTCTGGAGTGAAGTCAGACAGAGAAATCTGTTATTTAGAAAACCTGATACAAGCATTGATTTCTTATCTCTCCTTGCAAGCTGAGTTGAGGCTTTAGCTGCTTTAATCTGAACAACAGATTGTCTAGTTTGGAGGATGCTGTTTGAAAGCTTAAATTTCTGTTTAAAGTCAAAATATAAAAGGGGTTGTTTAGCTGAACTGTCCTGCAGAATATCATCCAAATGCATAACACTGCCAGACAGGCAATGAAGTCTCAGATGTACTTTTCTCTCTTTTTCTGTGTGTGACTTCTTCACACAAAGACGTCTATTGTCACAACGGACATGCTGTGAATTCTGAAGCTGTTACTTGAAATGGTTACCAAGATGATGCTTTCCTTGAGATGATTAAAGGGGGGCCATGAGGATGATCAGGGGACTGAAGCACCTCCCGTATGAAGATAGGATGAGGAACTTGGAGAAGAGAAGGTTGCATGGAGACCTTATAGCAGCCTTCCAGTATCTGAAGGGGGCCTTTAGGGATGCTGGGAATGGACTATTCATGAGGGACTGTAGTGAGAGGACAAAGGGTAACAGGTTCAAACTTAAACAGGGGAAGTTTAGATTAGTTATGAGGAAGAAATTCTTTACTGTAAGGGTGATGAGGCACTGGAATGGGTTTCCCAGGGAAGTCGTGAATGATCCATTGCTGGCAATGTCCAAGGCCAGGTTGGAGAGAGCCTTGGGTGGCATGGTTTAGTGAGAGGTGTCCCTGCCCCTGGCAGGGGGTTTGGAACTAGATGATTTTAAGGTCTTTTGCAACCCTAACTATTCTATGATTCTGTTCTACTACTGAAAGTCGTGACAGAATTTGTATCACAGTTAGGTTCATCTTCTGCATACGTTTATGAGCTTATTATCCTAAAGGAATCAAATAAACATTCCCTCTTGTGACAGTAAAAAACATGTCTATCTTTGTACCAATATTCTCCATTCCTAAAGGTTTGGCAGTTCAGAATTGCAAAGAAGAAAAGTTCTCTAGTGCATACAAAACCAAAGAAACTCCTTGTTATGAGCTGTGAAAGCCACAATCTCAACAGAGCAAGAGTAAGATATTTTTCAGCTAAGAATGTCACAAAACATTGTAAATAAAACAATGACCTTGAAAAGAATGTAAACACTTGGATTTTGAGCCCTGCTTACACATCTGTGTAATTAAATGCTTGACTGACAAAAGGCTGCTTATTTACTGCCTTCAACAACGTTTCTCACATCTTGCTCTGAAATATTTAGGTTCATTTATTTATGTACTTAAGTAGACAGATGACCAGTCTGGTGAAGTATGACCAAGTAATCTGATGTTCCTCTTTGTTTCAATAATGATTTGTGTGGACTGGAGATAGGTTTGCAATCCCCAAGCTTGCTGTTGAATTAAGTAAAATCAGCCTTAGGATTTAATATGCATGAGGCAGATATCTGAGTTATTGACAAATCAGAGGATATATAGCATAAATTATTCTGAGGCATTTTTTACTATGTTGAAATATAGTGTGAGGACTGGCCATTTTATCAATGTCATTTAGATATATCTCTAGGAGGAATTTGGTATTCTTTTTTGTAAGTAAGTACAGCAAAATGTGGTATACTAGGCCTTGTGTGCAGACACAGAAGTTGCGGTGAGCTTTCACTTTTGCAAACTCATATCTGTGCTAGGGATAATCACTGTGTGTGCACATGCGTTCATGTTCTTGTGTATGTGCATTGATGTACCTAAACCTTATTTTAAATGTGAATGCGCTAAAAATAGACACACCTGCACTGAGCAGCCAAAACAAGGGCAGGAATGAAAGCTATGGCTTGCAGTGTTGTGTGTCTAGTTGTTATGGTAGCTTATTAGAGACCATGTGTAGCAGATGGATGTAACAATAATTTATCTGGTGATAACTGCACTTTTCTTTGTCTCTGTCAGAAAACCCCAGTAGAAACAAACAAACACCACCAACAACAGAGACAGTAGATAAGAAAAATGAGAGTGCTTGGAAAGTGAAATAACCATATATGTGTGTCTTTTGACACTTCATTTTTATATGACCCAAGGCTGAAAGATTCAGAGTATAAGTATCACTTTTTCTTATAAAAGCTGGTCTGCAGAAAATGATACCCTACCCCAAGGAAAACACATACTTAGCCAAAAAGCAGTGTACTGTATGACTTGGCCCCTCTGTTCAATAACTGTTGCTACACAAAGCTCCAGGTGGTTTTAATTTCAAACTGAATTTCTAATCTTCTTTTCCAGACTCTCAGAGCAACAGAAAAGAATCTTATGGTTTTATCGTTACTACTGCAATAATCAAAATTGCTCCCTTCCACTGGTACTGGGCAGTGCACCCAGTTGGGATCAAATGACTGTATCAGAAATGTATGCTGTGTTGAGGAGGTGGAGATTTTCTAACCCCCTGGAGGCACTTGGGCTTCTGACCTTCAGGTAAACGAAAATTAACCATATAGGAAAATAACAATAAACAAATAATCACATGCTGATTAATTCATCACCATGTCATGCTGCGGTTCACTGACTGTGCTTTTGATTCTGTCCTTGTATCAAAGTGAAGTTATAGTTGCAACTCTTGTGATGACCTTGAACTGAATATGCCAGCCGGGCCTTCCTGGCTTTCTGTTTCTCAGGGTAATGAAGAGTATTTCATTCTCTGTAACAGATTCGGTCAGTTTCTGGTAATAAGAGATCAGTCAAATACTTAGCACTTACATAGCACTCTGTATCTTCAAACAACAGTACAGGCATGAAGTGACTAATGGGAGATAAGGAGGACTGAATTTGCTTCTAGATTGTGACACCATTGTAAATACATACAGTCCCACCTGTAGCCTATCTTTCTGAAGCAGATAGGATAAAACTTTGAAGTCAGTTCTCCACACTTGGAGTAAATTCTGTTGTGATACCTTGTTCTACCTTGGCTTCTTATGCTGGGAGCTGATTATTGGAAGGCTTTCTTCATGCTACAGATAGTCTTAGCTGTGATGTAATAGCGGATGTCAGGGGATAGAATCTGTGTCAGCAGTTACTTCTTCTCCAGAAGGTTGGGAGGTATTGTACGTTAAGTGACCTACTTCTGAAAATATTAAACGTGCAGTTGAAAAGGTGAGCAAATTTGGTCTATCAAACCCTTGCTTATCTGTGTTGCAGTAGAAGCAGCATTAGAGGTAGTCTGGCTAAGGCTTGTTCAGTTAGAAAGGCCTGGGGGAAGCCTGCC
>JASSUY010041983.1:0-39979 GCA_032466535.1 Forpus xanthops
GCTCCAGCCGCGCTCCCCGGAGGGCCCCGGGGCGAGGCAGGGACAGAGCCGCGCCTGCTGCTGCGCGGGCCGCGGCTGCCGGCGCACGGTGCGGTACGGGATTCAGGGCCGGATCACCGGGGTGCTCCCACAGCCCGTTGGTCTTCCAGGGCTCCCCACGGCCGGCGCATGTGGGGCAGCACGGCCGGTGCCTCGGGAGAGGGTGTCGGGGGTGACAGTGCCTGGCAGCAGCGCTGTTCTCAGCTACATGCACAATCCTGGGCCACCCCGCCAACTGCAAAGCTGTCGCACCCTGGCACAGAGAGAGGATGGATTTTCGATGCCAGCGTTTCATTCGTCTGGTCAGCGAAAACTAATTAATCGGGCTGGGTGGAGGAAAGAGACGCTGGAACCGTTAGCTTGGGTGCAGAAGCACCATCCCCCTTCTGTCTTCTAGGCATTATTTCGCCTTTTTTTCTTCAATAATCACTTTCAGAGCTCGTTTCTCGCAGCAGGATGTGGTAAAAATAGTTATCAGTTTGTTTCAAGCAACGTTTATTGTCTGCTTTCTGGCTGCTTCTTCCCTGCTTCCTGACATGCTTTCTTCTCCACATACTGACGGCACGAAGCACAGAAAAACACACCCCGCCCTGAATTTGTGCAGTCCTGCCTCAAAATGCGTCTGTATGTCAGAGCCATGGCTCCGGGTACGGCCAGGTGAGGTCCCACATAGTGCACCTCAGAAGGTGAGACCAGCCTGGAGGCTTCCCAAAACAAGGAGAAATGTTGGGAAGGCCTCAGAGTTGGGATGTGAGATGGGGGAGGTTGTTCCGAGCACACACAAGGTGCAGGTGAAATTTTGAAGAGGAAGGTAAGAGGTTACTGAGAAAGGAAACAGCACTTGCATCCTGAGATGCAAAAAAACCCAGACTTTGGTATGGGCAGAAGTAAATCCTAGACAAAGAGCTCAGTGTGATGGCCTGACATAGTCTGATGACCTTGTATATCTTAAAATGCTTGGGAAGATCATGGGACAGGTCACCTTAGAAGCTATGCTAAGGCACATGGAGGACAGGGAGGTGATTTGGGCATGGTTTCACCAAGTGCAAGTCCTGCTTGACCAACCAATGGCCTTCTGTGATGGAGTAATTACACCAGTCAATAAGGAAAGAGCTACAGATGTCATGAATCTGAACTTCTGTAAGGCCTCTGGCATGCTCCCACACACCATCCTTCTCTTTAAATTGGAGAGATAGAGATTTGATGGGTGGACTGTTTGTTGGATGAGGAATTGGCTGGATGGTCACATCCAGAGGGTAGTGGTCAACTGCTCAATGTCCAGATGGAGATCAGTGACGAGTGGCATCCCTCAGGGGTCTGCACTGGGACCAGTACTCTTTAATGTCTTCCTCAGTGACACTGTCAGTGAGCCTGAGAGCACCCTCAGCAAATCTGCGGACAACACCAACCAGTGATGTGCCTGAGGCACCTGGACAAGCTCAAGGAGTGGGCTGATGTGAACTCGTGAGGTTCAACAAAGCCAAGTGCAAGGATCAGTGCAAAACCCAGTTTCAGTACAGGCTGGGCAATAAATTGAGAGCAGCCCTGACAAAAAACACTTGGGAATACTGATGGGTGAAAGTCTGAATATGAGCTGACAGTATTCACTCACAGCCCAGAAAGCCAACCGTATCCTGAGCTGCATCGCAAGAAGCATGGCCAGCAGGTTGAGGGAGGTGATTCTGCCCCTCTACTCTGCTCTGGTGAGACCCCACCTGGATTACTGCATCCATCTGTAGAGCTCCAGCACAGGAAAGACATGAATATGTTGGATAGGGTCCAGAGAAGGGCCACAAAAATGCTCATAGGGCTGGAGCACCTCTCCTGTGAGGAAATGCTGAAAGCTGGGGTTGTTCAGCCTCGAAACAAAAAAGCTCCATGAAGATTTCATTGAGGCATTTCAGTACTTAAAGGAGGCTTACAAGAAAGATCGAGAGAAACTTTTTAGCAGGGCTTGCTGCAGTAGGACAAGGAGTTACGGTTTGAAACTAAAAGAGGGTATGCTCAGAACAGATACAAGGGAGAAAGTTTTTACAATAAGGGTGGTGAAACACTAGAGAGGGGGAACATTTAAGGTCAGGCTGGATGGGGCTTTGAGCAAGTTGATCTGGTTGAAGATGTCCCTGCTCTTTGCAGGAAGTTTGAACCATTAAAGGTCCCTTCCAACCCAGACTGTTCTGTGAGTCTATGATAATCATAACCTTCTGTTTAAGTCTTGCATACATTAAAGATTATGTCCATGTGGGTGTCCTTGAACCCTCCTCCATGTGTGGTTGTTTAGAACACAGCACACAGAAAACTATTTTCAGGACAGCTTCCAAAAGGCAAATCTCCAGACAAAAAGGTTATGCTATTTGACCCATCCAAGAGATCCACCCGGTACGCAGAAGTAATGCTAAGAAGTGACAAGAGAGATTATTGCCATATGATATACCTGGGATAAAGTGATTAACACAACTAAACCTTTCCTGTAAGGCCTAGATTTTCAGGAATTAATCTTTTAGTGTTAGAACACTGTTTCTTTCCCTTTTCTCTGACCGAACCTGAATGAGGAAAAAGTCTTGGAAGGTTTTCTCCTTCATTAGGACAAAACCAAAAACAGAACAAAAAATGTTCTCCCTTCTCCAAAGTAGCCTATAACCTGATCACAACATTCTTGGACTTAAACAGTGGGTGAAGCACCCAGTTTTGTTGCTGCTCATTCCAAAATGCCACAAGGATTCCTACTTCCAAAGCTCTAAGAAAGTATTCTTGCATTGCTTTTTCCTTGTCTAAAATTAAAAATCATTAAAAGCATCCATTTAAAGTGAAACCCACCTCAGTTATCTAACAATAATACGTAACTCTTTCCTGACACTTAAAAAGAACATGGAGCTGGAAGAAAAACAAAAGGAAAGGCACAAGCAGCAGCAGTTGTCAATTGAGGAGGCTGAACCACTGAAAGTCTCTTCCAAGTCCTTTTTGGTTTTGTTTTTTGAGTTTTTTTTGCATGTGTGTAAAACCACTACAAATCTTTCTTTGACCATTTTTCCAGCTTCACATGCAGGCTGGCACAAACTAGGTGGCTTGAGAAAGACATGGTCCTCCTGCAAGTGATGGGTTGGCTTGCCAACAGCCTGAAAGTTTCCAATCTAGAACCTAACCTGCAGGCGCAGCCCTGGCCCCTTCATTACATTGCTGTGATGGTGGAGCCCCTGAGCGACTGTAAGTTCACACTCTTTCCAAGTTCATTTCTCTGCACCAGAGACTCTTCTGTTGCGACTCAGGCTATTGTGCTCCTGTATAGCCACGTCACAAGATGTAAATATCAGTGAGAATCGTAACCACCCCCTTCAGTACAAGGAAATCTCACCTGTGGTGGAAGCCTCTTAAAAAGAAAGGAACAAATTAAAATCTACTTGCCCCTGGAGTCAGCCTTTTCTTCCACTGTAACTACTCTGTAGCAGCATCATGTTTTCCTCTAGCTCTGATATTCTGTTGTGGGGACATAAGTACACACTCAAAGTTCCTAATGCTACCTCGTCCATAATAGGAAGCACTAAACCTAGAAAATCTTTAAAGGGTCAGTCTCGGTCCTGCTAATAGATGTGCCTCATTTGTCCTGTCGTCTGTTTACTCCATCATTTGTTTTCTTTTCTTACACATATCCTTGAAGACAGGTTGATTTGTTTAACTCCACAGGGGTCAATGGCTGAACAGCTCACCTAGGAGCACCAGCAACACAGAAAGAGGAAATGGGGAAAAAAACAGACTATGATGGTAATATACTGCTTTTAAAGCACAACAACTCCTATCAACATCAGCAATCTGGTGCACAGACTGAGGTCAGGGTAAACCCTTTGTGCTGTAACTGAGTAGTTGTGGAGATGATGTATTTTCCTCCTTATTGTGAGAGACCAAAGTGGGGAACATCTTTTGTGAGGTCACCATTACTCCTGCCTTGCTATTATCTTCTTTCATTCTCTTTGTTGCTTTCACCTATTTGCATGTCTCCACCTTTCTTCCCTTTGCACTTCTTTCCCCATAGCAACTCTGCCTCCATACATCCTACTTCTGCCACCACCCACATGAAGAAGCTGCATAATAGTGCAGGCTGAACTTCAGAAGGGAAGATTGCAAAGACAAATGGTCGTTAGCTGATGTAGACTGATAGTGAGCTTCCTAGCACTATAGGCTATGAGCCAAAGTAGGGAGAAAAGAAATAGAGGTAGGCTAAGGAGAAGTGGAATAAAAAAGTTAAGAAAGTTCTAAAGTAGAGCGCAGAAAGTTATATGAGGTAATCTTTCACCTAGGATTGGCTGTTCAGCAGACCTGATAGTACATGCTTGGGCTAGTTAGATCCCCACAACTACACACTAGCAAGGAAATAAATCAATGATTATGTACCATGAGAAAGGCTTGTTTTGACATGCCATTCATCTGCCACTGAATCCATGTTCACGAAGAAGTCCTATCTTCAGGCACAGAAATGCCCATTTTTCAGAGAAAATTCCTGAAAGGATGATAAAGTTTGTCTTCAGGGGGTTAGCTAACTATTTGTATTTCTAATAAGTGTAGAGCTTTAAAAAGTACAGGTACTGAATTTGTTTTCCCCCAATAAGGTCATATAACACATGTTTTATTGAACATTTGAAACATGGACTACAGCAATTAAGATGAAAGTTTAATGCAAATGTTAAATAAAAAGCAACTTAAATGTTTTATTGAACTCCTGAAACTTCATTGCCAAATCACATCTGAGGATCTCTATCAAACTCCCATTGTGCCTCTAAGGAAAAATCATCTTCTCCAAAGCACTGTCATGAGGCTTTTATATCAACACCCAAACCAGAACAGGTAGAGAAGAGTGGAGGTCATCGTTCTCATAGCCACCTCTTTTAAGTTGGTTTTACTTGGTTGTATTTCCTACACTGTTGGATGCTTTGAGTTTTGTATTTATACAGAAGAGTACTTTAATTTGTACTCGTCAGTGTCGTGAGTAAATCTAGATCAGATTTTGCAGAACTGGAGTCCACCATGGATAGCTATTCAGGTGAGGTCCCCACTTCCAGAGTGAAAACGGAGATGTATTTCCAAGTCTTAGTTGTTATTAAACAATGGTGATTAGTAGTCCTGAAACAAAGTGAATACTGGTAAATAGAGTAGGAAAAAGATATTACCAAGCTTGTGGGTGATATCTTAGGAGACCAAGACACTATTACTTTGGTCCTTACTAGGAGCAGCTTTCAATTCAGTAAGTCCAGTTCTTTTCCTGAAACGGTGAGAGGTAAGCAGTTAAGCATGGGAACTTCTCTCCAGCTACTAAACACAATTCATTTTCTCTTCCTCCCTCCAAAAAGAAAATTTGTTATTATCTTATCGTGTCCTCTTAATCAACTGCACATTATGCTACAAATGTTTAAGTGTTTTCTGTGTAAAGTTCAAGGTTAATTAGACCAGAAGGATCACTGCCCTTCAGCTTTTGTTACTGGGTACACTGTACGATTCATCCATTCATACCATGAGCCCGTTTAATTTCTGCATACAAAGCAGAGCTCATTTTTTGCATTCAGGATCCCTGCTGCTATGAACTATATGTCATATGAAACACCAGTCTACAGCATCTAACAGAACCTCTGCAAGCAGAATTTACTGAAGTAATGGAAAACAGTCTATTAGTTAAATATGTAGTAAATATCTTTAAAAATAATAAACCTGTTTGTCTTTAATATATTAAATTACAATTCTCATATATCCAGATAAGAATTAGAAGCTACTTCTCTATAAAAAGACACAAAGAAAAAAAGCAGTATGGCATGTAATACAAGAGTGCTGTATAATTATTATATCTAGATCCTTCCAAATAGAAAATCAAAAGATACAGTAAAGACAACATCAGAGGACATGCAGTCATCTTACTCACTGCAACACGTAATAATTAAGCAAGTATTAAGTTAGAGGCCCCAAGTAAAACCTTAAGTCTACTTTTGCTTCTAAAGATAGTTTTATAAAAGGCAATTTTGGTTAATTTTAGTGATAATAGGAAAAAAAATACGTCATGGGATGTAACAATGAAAGTCTCCAAGAAGTTAAAACTGAATTAACTTCCGAAAGTTTCAGTGTACAAAAACATCCCACTTAGAAAATAGGTTTATTTAATGAAGTGGGATTTTTTGTTTCTTTGTTTTCATTTTCGTTCCAGCTGTGGTTGTCATTTTGGGGAACAAGAAAATCCCAACCTCAGATGTTTCCCATGAGCTATTAGGAAGTACCAAAGATAAGGCAACAGCTTTCTCAGAAATAAGATCTCAAAAGCTACCACAAATGAATGGAGGTGTTCTTAATTGTCTTAATATAAGAGTTGAGGGTTAAAGGCTTTAAAAGAAGAGAATAAGCTTTTTGAGTGGGCAAGAGTAGGTGGTTTTTAGTAAACTAAGTTACCAACTCCTGAGTGAAGTGGAGGGGTTAATTCAGTTTACCTATGAGAAGTCTTTTTTATATGTGCATAAATCAGAAACGTTGTTGCTCAGTGGTCACTCTTTATTAACATAGGCACTCTTTTCAGCCCAGCTGATAGTGAGAGTACACCTTTAAATAAGGGTTTTTTTTCCTTGTTGTTCTGCTTTCTCATCTTTTACTGTCTTCTGTGAATTTTTCTGCACTGTAATGCTGTACAGATGAAAGCGGATTAAGGAGATTGATGAAATATCTTCTGTAGGGTAAACTGGGAAAGACCTGAAGTTACCCATTGTTTTTACAAACTTGCACACAGAAATAAACATAGTGAAATACAGTGGGTGCGCAACAAAGGGATACTTGAACGGGGCAAATTAAGGAGAGATACCTATGTCAGTAAGCCCTGGGGTCTGAAATGCGCTGTAGCTCCATTCTAAAAGCATCCATTTTGTAATCAACTCCTTCAGAGCTCCAGCAGGAAGAACAGAGTGAATGTCCCAGATGTGCTCACCAACTGGTACATGGATCATGCATCTGAGGTAGCTTTCCTAGTCAGAACAGCTGGAAGTTTAAGAGAAATCCTTTTGCACAAGTGGTAGGAGATAGCTGCTCACAACAGGTCTATTTGGGAAGTGTCTGGAGTTCTAGGAAATGACTGAGGCATAATATTTAAAGTAGGGATAAGATAAACCTAAGCCAATATTAAGAATGCCTTGTGCCTACATACAGAGTATTTTCAGATCCTATCTGCTTCTAAAGAGTTATTTGGGGAAAATATCCACTGTCTCTCCTATACCTAGGTTTGAAAAGCAAAGTTTTGGGTGCAGTTATGTATCCTCTAGTTTCTTTTCCATCTTATTCAGACAACTGTAGGAAAAATACCTGCTTGAGGCCTTCTTCCAGAGGTCTGGTATAGTGTGACAAGGAAGAGGGGTTGCTGGGACTCCCTTTCTGGAGAGCTGGGGGTATCCACCCTGACAGAGACTGCTTATGTTGTCTCCTCATATCAGAGGTCCCACTACCTACTATTCACTGAATTTGTTTAGTCCACCAAATACTTTAATTCATTTTTCCTTCATGGAAAGAAGCTCATAGAGCCAGTGAAGCGGTTCGGAAGATGAGTTGGGACTAATGCTCTTGGGAAGAGCAATGGCTTTAGTCAAACGTTCTTTGAGCTGTAGGTTATTATAAAACTAGCTGTCACTCTCAGCTCTGCTAACTCACAAGAAGGTAAGCTCTCATTCTCTTTTTCTCAAATTCTCATTTTGCTTTCTTTGCTAGTTTTCAACACAGTCAGCATGATTTTGTCCTCATCAGGAACATTCCCCTCAACCTCACAGTTCACCTTGAGCGCTGGGCTGGCTGCTCCTGCCATAAACAGGAGGTAAACAAAACTTAACTATCAGAGGAGTAGATTCATCAGTGATAGACACAAAGATAGGAAGGGGTTGGAAATAGAGCAGATTATCATGAAACAATACAAACTCTGTCATATTTTTTCTCATATCCTCTAATTTTATGGCATCTTTCTTCACTGAAATCTTAACTCTTCCTTCCAGTCTATGCGTGCAACCAGCCACGGTTACCTAGCTCTTGCATGCTTACATGAGGACATCCATTCTTTCCCTCCTGTCTTTTAGTTTTCTAGACCATGATTATTTTTTGTTCATCTAGCTTAGATTTTTCCCTGCTGGCTCATGTCCATCTTGAAGTAAGGTACCAACACGCACTGCACTTGCTGCAAGTTGTCTGTAGATCCCTTTGTCTTACCTGTAACACTCATGCTCCAAATCTTTTAAAAGGCTTTCTTTTTCATAGCAGTATAACATGGCTGACTCACAATGGGTTTGTGATTCACTGAGCTTTTCTGAAGCGTGTTTCCAATAAATTTACCCCCTTATCTAGTGATTGTAATTGAGAATTAAATATTATATATGCTGATTTCTAATCCTATTGATTTCAGTGGCTTGTCAAGATAATTTTGAACTATGTATTTCCCCCTCAATGTGCTTGCAACTATTCCAGCTTAGTGTTTCTTACAAGTTTAGTAACTATAATCTTGCATGTAATTAATGAACAGATGAAGGACAGATGCCTGCATAGCCTCATTTGATATTCTTTTACAGTTTGGTGGTGACCAGCTGCTCTGCATATGCCATGGTTACAATCATGGCTTTTCTGTCTAGCACAGCAGCATCTGATCGGTGCATTTTCTGATAGCTTGACTGTAAGGTGTAATGAGAGAACACCAAAACTCACAAATGCCAAGATAAGACAGCTATCACCTCTTCTCATGCATGTGTCCTGCTCTCACAGAAAGAGGTTACTTTTTAGCATTGCTAACCATTCCCTATAGTAACAATGCATTTGAAGAATGTCCTTATATCCCCTTAATTGTGTCTTACTTTCTGCTTTGGTAACATAGGATATTTTTTGCCACATTTTTCTGTTGGTAATTTGATTTAGTTTTTCATTTTTTGCATGGTTCTTTTTGAGTTTTTTGGTCAATGTCATCGTTTGATCAAGTTGATTTTTCTGCACTTCACTATTCCTTGGATCAGGATAGCTTGGGCACACATAACCTCTGAGTTTCTCAGAATTATTTTTGGTTTTTGCTCTGTTCCCATGAAATCTTACCTAGCAATGTGAAGAGCTTTATTAAAGTCCATTGACTTTCTTTATCTCTCTTATTAATCATGAGCAGTTGTGCAACTTGTTAGCTACTTCTGTTCACTCAGCTAGATTTGCTCAGATTCAAATCTAGAAGGCTTTCCCCATAGGATATCTTATATCAGCAGAATCTCTCTTAAACTTTCTGCCTGTCAGCCATCTTTCTCCCACTGTATCCGTTTACCAGGGGGTATCTGTTGAGTAGTGAACTTGGTGGTAATGAAGGACCATGGTATGATTTAATTTGAAATCCTCCCTTTAAAATTAAATCCCCTGAACCTGCCTTATGCAGAGCTCTGTAGTAAAGTCACACCAGAGTGGGATCTTCCCTCTGCTTTCTCTTCACCCCCATTTTGTTGTGGTTATTTCAGCAGATCTCCTGATGAGTTCCAGACCTCAGAGCAGACACTCATGCTCCCAATGCGCACATCATGGTTCCCCATCACTCTTCAGCACACAGCGTCCTTCTCTATCAATGCATGCCTTGTGAACTACCCTAACATGCTATGCTAATAAAACAGCATGTATGCAAAACTTGTCCTGCTTATTTATTAGCTCAGGCGTGTACAGTCATCTGGGATGTTCAGCAGCTGGACCCTGTGGGGTGTTTGATTAGTCAGAGAAAAGGCAGCAGAGTGACAAAGCAGTTGTGCCTTGTAGTACCAACGTCTCACCCGTGTTGCACGGCAGTTCCTGCGTTCACTCGGTTAGCTTCTGCTGACACCTACTGCCAGAGTCGGATGTAGCAAAATTACACAGGAGAAGGTTCTGGCATTGTCCCAGCATGATTCACGGTATGCACCTTTGGATTCGGGCTGCTAGTCTTGTACATAAAGAGATAATACCCGACATAGCTTTGTGGAAATAAGAGGAATACAGATCAGCAATGGCAGTCTCCAGGAGCAATTTGGGGGGTGTTGTTGTTATTTTTCTTGTAAAATTAGTGAAGGACAAAAGTTAATTGAAAGTCACTTTATGCATTTTGCATGATAGAAGCTAATAAGTTTATGGCTAGAAGCAAATACTATTTAAAGATGATACATCCTCATTGTTCCTGTGAATGATTTTACATCAGATTCAGGAAAAAACTTCCTCTCAAAGTAATTCCTGGCCAGTAGTAGAGACCTATTTCTTCGGTTTTGCAAACAAATCTCCTTTTCACTTATTTCAGTATTTAGAGATCACATCCAGGACAACGAAGCATAGTAGAAGACCCCACTTGCTGGAAGGCTGTTAGGTTTAGAACTGCAATGAATTCATGCACACAAGGGGTGTAGTTTACACCGATGCAGGTTTTTAAGGGACTAAGAACCTTCTAAGCTATCAGAAACTAATACAACATCTGGCTATTGGCGGTAAGGGCATTTGTGCATATTGGAAGCTGGGATATTTTCTTAGTTGCCAAAGAACATGGCAACAAATCTGTCTGGAGGGTTCATCTAGTTTATGTTTGAACTGTAGCAACACCTTGGTTAAAACCCTCAGGAGAAAATCTGAGCATAGAGTGGCTCTATTTGTTGTTGTCAGCCCACAGATCCACTTCCACCGTTTCATATCTGTGTACCAGATTGTCTCCTCTGTCTTCAACTCTGAAAAATACAGGCTCTCCACCTGTCAAATACTTCCAACTTTTAGCACAGTCACAAAAAAGGTATCACTGCTATGTGTTCTCTGTAAGAAGCGTTCCTTGTCCTTGTCACCCATTTACATCCTTTACTTGGGAGTTCTCCTGTACTGGAAATGGCTATTCATTTTTCGCTACTAAACTGAGCATTTGCAGAGAGAACTTCACGAAGGACAAGACAATAAATTGGGACAATTAAATACACGTGAATGTCATATAGATTTAAGTGAACCTTTAACAGCTGTTGAGATCAGGGACTGTGCATATGCTGTGAACATACAAATCAATGTGGCAGTGTGTGTGTTAGTTGCTCAACCTATTTTATTTTGAGACATTAATCTTTTAGTGTAATGGGATTGTATCATTATTTCAATCTGTATTTGACAGAGCACTACAGAAAGCAGATACGTATTCACAGTAATTGCCATTGAGTCTTCCATGTAATCAGGTTACACATCTAAGCTAATAACACTTACATTCTCCCCTTTTTTAACGGTCTGCTGCCCTAAAGATTGATTTTCTATTGACAGTTGCTGGACACAGACAGTCCTGATGGATCTATTTTGTTCACAAGCTGTGCTGGTACAACTCTGAGATATCCAGGATAAAAAATGGGAGACCCTAATTTTGCACAGTTTGCATGTGAAATCAATTTAATTTGCTTGCAGGACAGAGATTTTGAGTCAAGAAAGAAAAGGAATGCGTAAGTAAAAAAAAAAAAACAACAGTGTACTCACTGAGCAGCTTGTCTTGGATGCCGAGATTGTCCCTGCATGGGAGTCAGCTGTAGAGCTTACCGAAGAACACTGTACCTGAACAAACACTGGGAACATCAACTTCACAACTGTAAAGCCTTTGAGCACACTATTTGGATAGCTATAATTCGTGTTAGAATCTCTGCCCACTATTTCCCTTTTCATGATGTTTTCCTAACATGCTTATGTTTCACTTACACGTGTACCACATTCTGAGCTGCCCAAATTTGGTCTTGTGTGTAGGAATGACATCAGCGTTAATCAAGTGCATCTGTTAGTGTTGTGAAATGCAGAACCTGTTGCAATGGCAGCAGTTCAAGCTCTAACTCTGTGAAAGCGCTGAAGGAAAAGAGTTTTTCATTCTGGAGTTCATTGGGAGGCAGTGGAAGAAGCACATGGAAATTACTCAGTTGGATGTATCCAGGACAAGAGTTACCAGTCCAGGTCCTCAAAATAAGCCAAGTGCTGTTTTCTAACCACCACTGACTAACTATTAATTAACATGAAGCTGTATAAAAGCTGAACTGAAGTTGCTTAGTGGTGGTTCCTGTCCTTCCAGAATACTGTCCAGGGCTGCACATTGCCTCTGAGGACAAGGACACAGGAGGCTTGTTAACAACACCCTTCTGGCATACCACAATAAGTGTGGTGGTTAGTGCTCAGGCTTTAACAATGCCCACTCAAGTGCAGGGCAGCACAACACATGCAGTTTAGCAGCAGTTTGGAAGTGAGTGCAGAACTGGTTCAACACAGTGATAAACACAAGACTCCACGCTGCATGGGACTCGAAGCTGCTCTGCACAGTGAAGCACATACTGTTGTTGACTTCTTGTAGATAGCTGGGACTACTAATAGTACTTATGATATCGTAAGTACTATCCAGTTGGGGGCTTACCCATGCCTTTTAGACATTAGAGTGTCATATCTAAATAGAAAAAGTTGTGCTCATTTCGGGTTGTGATGATATTGCTAACCTCTTTCAAGCTCACACTTGTGTTTTCTCTCTTCTCTTTCAATAGCTTAAGGCTGAAATGTAGAGTGCTTTTAGGGCCATGCCAGGCAAAACTGCTGGTCTTGCAGGCCAGGCAGGATCAGCTCTGCCAGGGATTCAATGAAGATAAGAGCAGCCCTTTAGCTATCCATAATGGAGAAATGATATCTATGGATAGTATAGGGAGCATGCTGAGTTGTAGCTGAAGGCTGGTAATAGCTTCCACTTTTTGTGGTTGACAAAATAGAGCATCTTCGAGCTTATCATGATCTGATCTTTGGCATACTGCACAAGCCTTATGTTTCTGTTTAGCTGGAAACTTCTGTCATTGCTCCTCCAAAGAAACAAGTCCCTTAGAGAAATAATTGCTTTTACCTGGGAATGACCCATTTCCTGAGGGTGAGTGGCAAAAAAGAGAGGGAATAGCACTGGGTGAAGGTCAAACTTCAAATTTTAGATCTTGCATCCTGGGCCTGGAATGAATGCCTGATATTTTCCCTGTCAGTGCTTAGTTCTCATCAGTGAAGTAGAAGAGGTTTGGATACATCCTGTTGCTGTCAATTAATCCCTCTTCTGACCCATTATAAATAGATTTAGCTTTGTAACCAGTGTGATCTTCAAGTATGTGGTAGATTTGAAAGTAATCCTGGCTGATGTTGCTGTTCACATTGCCTGTGAACGTAAGTGTGGTTATTGCTATGATCTCTGGTAGGACTCCTTGCTGCACTTCTGTAGGGTATCTACTAACAAGGCAAACACTGGATTTTCTGAATTTTCCTTTAAGACTGCTTCAAGGTTTTGTACTTGCATGACCTATATTCGGTGATATAACACAGAACTTCCTTATCCTGTTTGCCAGATACAGTGTATAAAGCTTGTAAATAAGTACGCATTTGATTTGCATAAATTATTAACTTGCCCGAGAATTGTGATTTTTATCAAAGATTCTCTAATGAAATTTTATTGTTGCAGAAATTGCTTGGGCAATCAATCATGGTGATAAGCCTGCACGTAGCTGGAATACTTACAAATGTCATTCATCGAAAACATTTGTGTTAATTAGGGTCAAGTCACCATAAAAGATAAATTCCTCTATTGAATATAACTTACCAGTGAAATTAATATAGGGGACAGGAAAGAGAAATGCCTCTGGCTTTACAGCCATAGTATATCAAGTGCTTTCATAAAAACATCTGTCTAGAGAAATAAACAAAGCATCAAAATTTCTGTCGGCCGTGACAGTAAAAGCTACTTATTTCACCAGGGTGCTGACTATTGTTTACTAAAAAGTGCTATTAAGCAATGACAGAAGGGTTTATTTCCCATATGCTATGAAATGGATTATTCCAGAGGCCAGTGATGTTGCAGAATAATTCTTTGATGTTCTTACAAAAGCAAGCTGGGTTAGCACAGGACTGTCACCGCCCAATGCCCTGAATGGTGACCATGCTCAATAGCAGCCACTCAGTTTCACAGAGGACACAGGCTTCCCTATTTGCATTTTCACTGCGTTCCCACTACTTATGAAGGGAAGACTAAGGAATGAATGGGCATAGACTGCTGATTTATCCCCGACTACAAGGCGCATTGGCAGGATTATGGAGGTGGTGATGCTGCTATTTTATTGTCATACACATAAAAAAGAATTAGTATCAGGCAAGAATGAAAATATGTCTCATCATTTTCACCTTTTCCTCTTCAAACCTGATTTTGAAAGATTAAAGATTATGATGTGGAATGCATACATTCACACACACACACATATATATTGGCTGTGCTTGACAGATTACTGTAATCGAGAGGGAATGAGCATGCACAGCTCTGCTGCCATCGCTGGAAGGTGGCAGCTCTCAGTCTGTCACAGGCCTGCAGTTGTTTTTCCCCTTAATCCTGTGATAAAGCGCAAACCAGAGTTTTTCTGTATATATTACTCGTCTGAACCTTTATGATTTCTTAGCTGCATAGATTACTTTTCACGGGTTAATGAAAATGAAACATGCTCTTTGTATTGCAAAGTAACAAGCGCAGTACATTCTGTATGATTTTTACTCTAATATTAGATCATTTGGGTGACTACAAAATGGGTAAGGTCTTGGGATGTAAATGCCTAGTATTTGTTTGGTTGAACTAAGATGATAGAGGTAATTTCTGCCCTTGTATTTGTAGGGCTGGATCACTCTGGTAATACCCAATGAGGTGCTACCTTGTCCTTCAGAAGTTCAGGCTTTGTTTTCCTTTATGAAAGATAACTCTACCTGGAATGGCTTCCAGAAAACTTCACCTGTGCACTGACAGTAACCCCCCCCTTGAGCTCTCTGCATGAATATGCTGGCAGCTGACTGTAATTAGGTTGGAAGTTGCGAACATTATTCCCTTTCATTTTTATGAAGTATCATTTCAGATGGCCACTGGAGATAACGTAAGTGCTAGCTCAATTCCCTCATTATCTCCTCATGTAGCACGAGCAGGAGGGAGCACTTGTGTTAACAACTTGCTCTTGCTTCTCCTTGTGTCTCGTTCCAGCGCAATCAGCAGACAGCAGCTGGTGAACACCTCCGTTTAGATAGATCACTTCCTGGAGAAGCAGCCTGGCATAGCTGCTTGAGAAGCCAAACCTTGCCGAGGGGACGTCTTGCTCCAGAAGACCTGGACAGTTCCAACAGCATGCTCCATGCTGACATCGACAGCAGCACATGTTGGCCCTTTGGTGACTCACATGGGCAGATACTTTGAGCCAGAGTCCACACTGCCCACATCTGCAGGGAATTGCTACCTGTGAGGAAGTGGTGGTCGAGGTGCTGGTTGAAAGCCTCCATGGCTAGGCAGCCCCAGGCACTCAGACACTGCCCAGCAGTGGTGAGGTGCAGGCTGGAGCCTGGCCACCCACTATGCCCCTTTCTGCCAGCCCCTTGTCGGCAGTAACCTCCTAGAGCTTGGCCAGGCAGCACTGGGAGGAGATGAGGCCCTGCAGCAGCACCACATCAGAACGACAAGACTTCAGGTGGCGTAAGCTGCCTCCTTCCCCTGGTGCCTGCCGAGTAAAAGGGGGCATGGGAGAGAGCCCTGCTTCAGTGCCCATGTGGGGGGTGAGTGGGTGGGGTGACATTAGAGGGGCATATAGAGAATCATAGAATCAGAGAGGCTGGAAAAGATGTTTAAGCTCATCAAGTCCAACCTTTACCCCACAACTGCCAAGACCACCCTTAAACCATGTTACTGAGGGCCTCATCATTCCACCACTTCTTGGGCAGCCTGTTCCAATACCTGATCACCCTCTTGGTGAAGAAATTTTTCCTAATATCCAGTCTAAACCTCCCCTGGTGCAGCTTGAGGCTGCTACCTCTTGTCCCATCTCTTGTTACTTGGGAAGAAACCAACCACCACCTTTCTCTGTCCTCCCTTCATGCAGTTACAGAAAGCAATAAGGGTCCCCCTGAGCCTTGTCTTCTCCACATTAAACAACCCCAGTTCCCTCAGATGGTCCTCATAAGACTTGCTCTCTAGATCATTCATCAGCTTCATTGCCTTTCTCCAGACCTGCTCCAGCACCTCAATGTCTCTCTTGTAGTGACCAGCCCAGAGGTACAGCCTCACCATTGCTAAACACAGGAGGGTGATCACTGCCCTGATCCTACTGGCCACACTACTACTGATACAGCCCAGGTTGCCGTTGGACTTCTTGGCTGCCTGGGCACAGGCTGGCTCATTTCTAGCAGCCGTCAATCAACACCCCAAGGTCCTTTTCCCCAGAGCAGCTTTCCCGTCACTCTTCCCAAGCCTACAGATACGCGGGGGTGTCGCCTTAAACACAGCACCCAGCGCTCCCCCCGCCAGCCACAGGAAGCACAGCAAGTGCCCAAAGCACTCCCGAAATACATCCCTCCCTGTTCCCCTTCTCCGCGGCCCACCCGTCTCATGACTACAGTTCCCGGGAGCCCTCGGAGCGGCAGCGCCGCCGGCCCGGCCCGGCCCAGCCCCGCCTCCCCTGCCGCCTGGCATCACGGTCCATGTAGTCTTTGAGCGCCGCCGCTGCCTGCCCGAGCCCGGGCCTCCCTGGCGGAGAAGACTACCACTCCCGAGAGTACTTGCGGCTCCGCGCCTGCGCGTCGAAGTGAAAGGCCGTTGCGTTGCGGGCAACGGCTGAGGCAGCGAAGAGGCAGTAACCGGCGGTGCCGGCAGCTTCCGTGTTTGCCGGGAAGGGAGGGCGAGGAGCGGCGGCGGCGGGAGTAGGGCGCTCGGTGGATGGGCGGTTGGCGGCCGGCAGCGGTGGCAGCACCAGTACCAGTCAGGCGGCGGTCGGTAGCTGGGGCGCAGGGGATGAGTCTGTGAGGGCGGAGGAGCACGGGTGGGGGTGAAGCTCGGCCAGAGCAGAGCGATGTCCCAGCCTCAGCAGCAGCAACAGCCGCCGCCGCCACCGCCGCCGTCTCCTCAGCAGCAGCCGCAGCCGCCGCCTTCGGCCGTCTCCAAGAAGCGGGACCGGCGCATCTTCTCGGGTACCTGCCCGGACCCCAAATGTCAGGCGCGGCTCTTCTTCCCGGCCCACGGGCCGCAGAGCAGCGGCAGCATCGAGTGCACGGACTGCGGGCAGCGCCACGAGCAGCGGCAGCTGCTGGCCGTGGAGGAGGTGACGGACCCCGACCTGGTGCTACACAACTTGCTGCGAAACGCGCTGCTGGGCGTCAGTGGTGCCGGCCCCCCTCGCAGGAACACCGAGCTCGTCAAAGTCATGGGCCTCTCCAACTACCACTGCAAGCTCCTGGCCCCCATCCTGGCCCGCTACGGGATGGACAAGCAGACTGGCAAAGCCAAGCTCCTCACGGAGATGAACCAGGGAGACATCTTTGACTGTTCCCTCCTGGGTGACCGCGCCTTCCTCATTGAGCCGGAGCATGTTGAAACCATCGGATATGGAAAGGACCGCTCTGGCAGCCTCATCTACCTGCATGACACCCTGGAAGACATCAAGAAGGCCAACAACAGTCAGGAGTGCCTCATTCCAGTCCATGTGGATGGAGATGGCCACTGCCTCGTCCATGCAGTCTCACGAGCACTTGTTGGCAGGGAACTGTTCTGGCATGCTCTGCGAGAGAATCTAAAGAAGCACTTTGAGGAGAACCTGAGTCACTACAAGGCACTTTTCCACGACTTCATTGATGCGGCAGAGTGGGAGGACATTATCAATGAATGTGACCCTTTGTTTGTTCCTCCAGAAGGTGTGCCAATGGGTCTTAGGAATATTCACATCTTTGGCCTGGCCAACGTGCTTCACCGGCCTATCATCCTGTTAGACTCCTTGAGTGGAATGCGGAGCTCTGGAGATTATTCGGCAACGTTCCTCCCTGGCCTGATACCCTTAGAAAAATGCATGGGAAAAGACGGCATGTTGAACAAGCCGATCTGCATAGCCTGGAGTAGCTCAGGAAGAAACCATTACATTCCTCTAGTTGGAATAAAAGGTGCTGCTTTACCTAAACTGCCTAGGAAGCTACTTCCTAAAGCTTGGGGAGTCCCTCAAGACCTCATCAAAAAGTACATCAAGTTAGAGGAGGATGGTGGCTGTGTCATTGGAGGAGACAGAAGTTTGCAAGATAAGTATTTGATGAGGCTCGTTGCTGCAATGGAGGAGGTTTTCATGAGTAAACATGGGATCCATCCTAGTCTTGTAGCTGATGTACATCAGTATTTCTACAGAAGGACTGGTGTAATAGGGATCCAGCCTGAAGAAGTCACTGCAGCTGCCAAAAAAGCAGTGATGGACAGCCGCCTTCACAGGTGCCTCATCTGTGGGGCCCTTTCAGAGCATCATGTTCCTCCAGAGTGGCTGACTCCCGGGGGAAAGCTATACAACCTAGCAAAAAGCACGCACGGACAACTGAGGCCTGACAAAAATTACAGCTTTCCCCTGAACAGTTTGGTGTGTTCCTATAACCCCGTGAAGGATGTGTTGGTACCAGACTATAGCCTGAGTAGTTTGACTGCTTGTAACTGGTGTCATAGTAACTTAGTGCGTCGCGTCAGAGAAGATGGATCTGTTTCATATTTGGATGGAGACAGAACTAATACTCGGTCCACAGGTGGCAAATGTGGCTGTGGATTCAAGCACTATTGGGAAGGTAAAGAATACGACAACCTCCCTGAAGCTTTTCCTATTACTCTAGAGTGGGGTGGAAGAGTGGTGAGAGAGACAGTCTATTGGTTCCAGTATGAAAGTGACACTTCTCTGAACAGCAATGTGTATGACGTCACCATGAAACTTGTTACCAAGCACTTCCCTGGGGAATTTGGTAGTGAGATTCTTATTCAGAAAGTTGTCAACACAATATTGCATCAAACTGCCAAAAAGAACCCTGATGATTATACCCCTGTAAATATCGATGGTGCTCATGCCCAAAGAGCTGATGATGTACAGCAAGGACAAGAGTTAGAGTCGCAACTTCCAACCAAAATTATTTTGACTGGACAGAAGACAAAAACTTTGCACAAGGAGGAGTTGAACATGAGCAAAGCTGAAAGAACTATTCAGCAGAACATTACAGACCAGGCTTCTGTAATGCAGAAACGTAAGAGTGAAAAACTGAAACAGGAGCATAAAGGGCAACCTAGGACTGCTTCCCCAGGGGCTGCTCGTGAGGGGCCATCATCTGCACCTGCTACACCAACAAAAGCCCCCTATTCTCCAACATCTACAAAAGAAAAGAAAATTAGAATAACCACAAATGATGGGAGGCAGTCAATGCTGACGCTGAAGTGCACTACCACCTTCCTGGAACTGCAGGAGAGCATAGCAAGAGAATTTAATATTCCTCCCTATTTGCAATGTATTCGCTACGGCTTTCCTCCTAAAGAGCTGCTGCCTCCCAAAGAAGGCATGGAAAATGAGCCTGTTCCTTTGCAGCACGGTGACAGGATTGCCATAGAAATCCTGAAAGGTAAGGAGGAAGGCAGGCAGTCTGCTTCAGCACACGCGGCCCATGCTGTGAAACATGAAGACGTTACTCTGACTAGTAAAATCTCATCGAAAGAACTGCAAGAGCAAGTGGATAAGGAGATGTATTCTCTCTGTCTTCTAGCAACACTAATGGGTAAGCCTGACTTCCAGTTGTATTTTAAAATTGTGGTTTTAAGTAGAGAGTAACATAACATGTAGTTACATACATACCTTTTTCTCCCTTTCTTTTCTGTAACCGTGGATAAGGTTAGTTCCTTTTTTCCTCTATTAGAAGAACGGTTAACATGCTGTCAGTGATTTGCTGGGTGCTGTGACTTTCTAAAATGTGTATGCAAGATACTTGTTCTTCCTTTGCTATGTATTTAACAGATAGACTGATTAGAAGTTGTTGCATTTCCTCTGTTGTCTTCTCTGGCTTTGCTGTCATTCATTGGGTGCACATGTGATGTGTATGTGTGTGGATTACTTGCTCCCTATTTTTCCTAATCTCCCTCAGGTTTCAGGAAATAGAGCCAAGGTGAAAAGGGAACTCTGAGTGTCTTGGCATTGGAAGCTTGAGGACCAAATTCACACCTTTGTAGTAGGAAAAAATCTTGCAATTTCTTGCTACAGGGGAGTTGTGTCAATTTAATCAAATGAGCACAGCACTGTCTCCTGAGCTAATCTGCTAATTTTAAGTGAAGAGCTGGTCCTTTTAGACAACTGTGAAAAGCATTATCTCAGAATGTATCAGAGGAGAAACTGGAAAAATCTAAGCACGGATTTGAATCCTAGAGGTGGACACAGGGTTGCAAAGCCGTGCTTATCAATTGTCAGTCATGTAAATCTGACTGTTAATAATTCAAGACAGAAGGACTTTTCACAGGTGCCTGTGTTTTTTATGTTCATATTTGGACTCAGGAGACTTGGACATTCATTTGTGTACTTTCTTCATCAGGTTCCGCAGCTTCTCCTGCTTACTGGCAGGAAGTGGGGCAGCAATTACCATATATTTAGCTCTATGAACCAGTTGAATAGCAATGGTTACAGGGTTGTTTGTTTTGGCTTTTTTTTTCTGTGGGAGCCTTCTCTTTCACTGGAGGGATTTGGTGTGGCTAAAGCATGTGATACTTTAGAAACGAAACAATTGCATAATCACAGACTGGTATGTCAGGAGTCCATCAAGCAGAACTTTGATTCTTTTCAAAGCTGGACTGTTTACTGCAAGATAGCATGCTGAATCACTAGTCGCCTCGACACACTGACACCTGCACCTATGTTCCAAAGTGCAGGAAAAGGTCAGGTTTAAAAGGCTGTCTCAATTTGGAGATGAAGCTTAAAAGAGTGCTTTCTGTTTCCAGCCAAGACTGCTGGAAGTGTAGTTACTGGCTTACAAAAACCTCTGACATGCTTTAAAAGTATCTCGGTTACTTCATCATTAAGGTGTGTCATTTTATTTAGAGGTACTTATTCATAAAATGGGAACTTGTATTCAAGAATAACTTTTTGTCTCTGACTTCCACTGCTGTTAATTTCTGCTTTCAAAGCACAGGTTAGAATAGAATTTACCTCACCCTTCTCTGACCGCATCTATTCTGTGTTACTAATAGAAGTAAAAGGTACAGCAAATGATCAACCATTTATAACAACTAATGCAGCTATAAGGTGCTATTTTTTAGGTAGCCACTTTTCTCACCAGGGCTTCATTTTCCATTAAAGATACTTGTAGAAAGAAAATCTGGGTAAGTCACTGTTGGATTTTTCAATGGGAAGACAAACTCTAAGGAGCTTAGTCCTTGCACTTAAAGAGTGTTGGGGTGGCAGTTCTCAGGTTGGTATATTCATCCTTGCTGGGGTGAGAAGCCTCAGTTTTTCTCAATGACATTTCTCTATTGCTAAAAGCCAGTACTGTGAAGTTTTGAGAGTCAGCTTGTCCTGCATGCTCTTGTTGTAACTGTGTTCTGCTAAAAACATGCATCTAATAATACAGTCACATTGGAAGGTGCAAACGGGAGATGCTGTTGAAGTAGCTTGCTGTTTTCTTTTTTTTTCCTCCCCAGTGCCCAAACTTTTGTAACTATTCACTGTGGATGTTTAAAAGCTTTTTTTTTTTTTCAGACAGAGTCTCCTGTAGGCTGACTTGATGCTTCTCTCATTTCAGTTTGTAGATTTTTTTCATTTCTGGCCTCAGCCGGTTAACTGATTACAATTTGAGACTGTGTTCTTTAATTTTTCTGTATCTAATTTAAAGCTGAACTCTGGGAAGTTAGATACTGTAATTTCTGGACCATGTAATGTATTATGCATGATTTTTTGGTAAGGCTTTATCATCTTTTTTATTTGTTTATCTCAAAATACAGAAGTCTACCAGGAAATGACTAAGGAATTGTCATTTTACATTAACACAGCTAAAGCATTATATTTTGAAACAGATTTAATTACACCCATGCAGAAGCACTCTGGATACATGCAAGCCAAGTATGAATCTATTGTGATCAGTTTGTTTTGTGTTGATGAATTCATCAGTGCGCAAGAAATCAAAATTGCCTGTTTTAAATTAAATATATTAACACCAGCATTTGCTTGGAATTAAGCAGCTTTTTTTAAAGCCATCTGTAGTTCCCTGTAACCTGTATTTATCAGTTGAGTTTTGGATTTGTTCTGCGCTTCTGTGTGCCCTCTCTGCTGTAGGAAGTAATGATCTTGGGCTTCCACTGGCATAGGTTAATCTGCAACTGCCTTTTTTTTTTTGCAGTGTATGAGTCATGCTTCTGTGTAGGGTAGTCTCCATTTGTTGCGATACCTTCATGTTGTGGGGCTGAGATTTGGTCTGAGGGAACGGGAACAGTGTTAACATCATCTCTTTAAGAAATGTAGCAATTTGAGGGAATTTTTAATCTAAATAAGGGATCACCCAAATTAACTTGTGACCTGTAAGTGTCTTACTGCCATGGTAATCAAACTCAAAACAAATAATAAAACCCAACTAGGAACAAAAATGTGCCAACCTCAAATGTAGTTTAGTTGAATCACACAAGCTAGTTTGGGAAAGTCCAGTTGTGATTGTGGGTTTGATTTTGTGTAGAAGATCTGTTTATCAAAACAATATCATTGCTTTGTGTTTCTTTCAGTAGCTGATGCTTTTGTGAGCTCTGCTCTCCATACTTTTCTGCATATAAGGCAGTTAGTGTTGTATGAAAGGTTATTCAAACAGTGATGCTTCTTTTGTGCAAGGCTTGAAAAATGCTCAGAGCAAATAGGGTATCTTTTCTTGGAGAATGCTACTAATGTGTAAACCTGGGCTTCTTAGCGAAGCCAGGTGTTGTCTTGTGGAAAGTAGCCTCTATTCTTGAATAAGAATGGATTGCTAGATGCAGCAGCATAGGAGTCTGTACTATGAAGTCAGCCACTGTGTGTGGCTGCTGGTTTTGGCAAGCGGTCTGTATTCTGTTGCTTATCAGTGTAGTGGTTGTTTTGATTCCTGTGGGTAGTATTTAAACCACCAGGAAGACCTGGGGGGAAATGAAGAGCCACAGCAGTGATGCTCTGGAACCATTGTGTGTAGGGATGTGGATTGCAAAATGTAACTGAGAATAAAGATGCAGGGTAGCAGTGAGCCTGTTTTGAAATATCAAAACCATTAGTGTTATCAGTAGTGATCACCCTGCCTCTAAGCAGCTGTTTGAAGAAGAGAGAAAACAATGGCAGTAGTGGGGAGGAAAAAAGCATGCTCCTTTTACGTTTTTTAATTTCTTTTTTTTTTTTCTTAGTGGAGTCAGAACTGGAGAGAAGCTTCAAATTTATTAGCAACTCAGTAGACAGGAGTTACCAGGATAAAGTCAAAAGACAAGACCTTCTTTGGTAGATCATGGAAAATAATAAAGAAGAGTAGCTGGTTTGTTACCTGGATGGTGTTCAAAGCCAGGTTGGACAGAGCCTTGGGTGGCATGGTTTACTGTGAGGTGTCCCTGCCCATGGCAGGGGCATTGGGACTAGATGATCTTAAGGTCCGTTCCAAACCTAACTATTCTATGATTCTATGTTGCTGCTAGGAAGTGAAATGCAAATCTGTGATGTTGATGTGCAAATGAGAGCAGTGGACCAGAACATATATGGTTCAAGGGAATGCATTTAAAGTTAATCAGATTATGTAGGTCTCATCTTTAAAATGTCTCAAGTCCAAACATGATGAAGATGCACTGTGCCCTGTCAAGAGAGAATGGGGACTGGACATGTAGAGAGATGAGCAAAGGAACCCTTTTTGCGCTAGGGCAGACAACCAAGAGTGTACGGAGTCTCGTGCCTGCTGGGGAAGGGAAGTGGGAAAGTCTGCAAGTGACTTAAAAGGTTGCAAGGCATAACATAGCACATAATGCCACTGTCATGAGAGTGAAATGTTTTCTCTCCTGACGTGGGTGGATAGGAGTCTAGCCACAGTTACCTTGTGGGATATGCATAAAGAAGTGCAAAGGGGGATTTAGCTATGCTCTGTAGTTCAGCATGTAGAAAGCTATTAAAAATGACTTTTAACTTTTATTTTCTTCTTAACAGCAAGCAAAGAAATAATGGTAATATTTTTAGTGTCACACATCCCAGCTATCTCTAATACAAGTCGTAAGTGCATCGAGTTAATTTTATTTTATGGTTTATATTCTCCAGTTTTAATAGAAAATTGAGAGACATGGTTATTGAGATTTTAATGCCTAAAGAAGGGTGCAGTTTCTATCTAAGGTATTTTAGTATGTTGCTGAATGATTGATGTAAAATGGGAAAAGCAATTTTTTCTGAAAATGTATACAGGCAGTAGTTGCTTCTGCATCAGGAGAATGGAATTTATCAGCACTTTTTATTGGCACTGTTTGACAGCTACATCACAAGTCACTTCTCTCAAGCAGGTAAGTGGTTAGCAAAATTGGAAAAGGGCACAGGTAGAAATGCAGATCTGAACCGATTTAGCAGGTACTGTTAGGCCACTGATACTCGGTCACTGTAACCCAATTTTCTGTTCCTTATATTCCTTTCCTTACTTAGTCAAGTTAGGGCTTGTTTTTTTTTTTCCCTGTCAGTGGCATTTAAAGTTGTCACATTTCAGTGCCATTTTTGGCATCTTTGGAAAATGCCAGTTACATGGGACAGCTGGGGCCTCACAGGTTTTGTATTTTGCTTCAAATTCTCAAGCAAGGTACAGACACAGCTTCTGCACAGCTGCCTGTGTAGACGTTTGTGTTTCAATGGCAGTATAAAGTCTGCTGTGTGGCAGCTGTGAAATTGAGATCTGATTTTTGAGAAGGTGGAGGGGTATAGAGTTGAGATTTTTAACATGCAAGGATATGTGCTTGAATTTTGGAAGTGTGTTAAGTCATTTGCTAGCTTTATGTTGAAAGCACGGGTGGGAAGGGAATGGAGACTTGAGTATAGGGTCTGGCAAAGATCCAGGACCTGCAGGTTGGGTCAAATAAAATTTGGGAACCTTGTACTAGAACATTTAGGATATTTGACTGCAGACAGTGGTATGTTTTCCTGAGAGTTTATTGGTGTCCTGTGCTCTTGTTACGCAAATTTGCAATAAATAATTGCATAGAAGAGAGTGAGGATTCAGCTTTTAATTCAAAAAGTTGCATTTTTGAGCATTGTCTGTCATGTTAAAATACAACTGTTTAATAATTCTGTTTGATTTTTACAGGGGAAGATGTTTGGTCCTACGCAAAGGGGCTTCCTCAGTTGTTTCAGCCAGGTGGAGTATTCTACAGCATGATGAAGAAAACCACAGGTATTTTTTGGTTTTGTTTTTATCCCTTCCTTCCTCTGTTTCCAAATCTTTAAAATTGTGAATTGGTATTGATTCACTTGTGAGCATAAATATGTTTTTATGTTATTACCATGGTACGTTTTAATTTCCATTATACTGTAGAACTTCTTATGCTTCCTCAAGAACCTCAGGCTGCGGAATTTTATCAACACTAGTTCATTCAACTTAAACCTCTTCTTTTCTGAAATTTTCTCTACAACCATACATTTCAGTTTAAACTTGCTGAATTGTATAAACAGCTTCAGTAAGTCAAATGATTTTGTTTGTTATCTTTTTCCCCAGAGAGATCAAACAAAGAGAAGATCATAGGACTTATTCCTGTTATACTTTAAAACACTTACTGGATAAACAGTTAATCTTTCTAGTGTGTTTCTTAGTAGCTATTTTATACAGGGCTACTGCATGTTTTAAATTTAAATGGTCTTTCATATTCTTAAGATGGTTGTTCAAAAGCAAAGCTATCTGTCCTCTTTTTGAATTGATAAATGTTGCATCTTTGGCGATGTGCAGAATAACCAAGCAAGTAGTTAAGAGTATGTTTGATTTTTTAGACAGCTTTACAAATGCTGCCTACAAAGAATAACATGTTTCTTTAGAGAAGAAGGTACCAGCTATTTTATCACATTTCAAGTTTCATATTCAACTCTTTACATTCATAGTTTAGCTCTTGTGATTTCATCTATTATAATGATTTTTTTGCTGCTTTCTTACTGCTTGATTTCTTAGGCATCAATCAACCATAACTTAATCTTGATTATATGTGGAAAGAGGTATTTTATCACATAATTTCTATGCTGTTTGCAGTAATTGAAATCTGTGGTATACTTAACTGCCCACTGCTTCCCACTGAATTATTAGCCTGGGTAACAGAATTAGCATGCCAAGTGTCTTATAGCAGATCTGTTTCCTTTTAGTTTTCTTTCTTCTATTATGCTTGTACAGTAGAGACTAGTGTATTGTTTGTGGCAAGTGAATTAGCTTAAACTGTGGATGATAGAAAGGACCTTTTAGACCAATTAACAACTAGCCAGAGTTGAGAACCTGAAGTGAATCCGAGGGAGTTTAACCCAGCTAATGAGTAACTCACAGAAAATGCCCGATTTTCATTGTCAGTTGGCAAAAATGACTTAAGAACTATGACAGTGGAAGATGACATTCTGTATTTGAACATTATTGCAGCATTACATCACTTCTCTATATTGTAGGTGTTTTGCACTACCTTGGTAGGTAGAATTACTATTTCAGCATTAACATACTTCTGTGATTTTTACTACATATCCACTAAACAATTGCAGTGTGCAGCAATCTTTTTTTTTTTTTTTCCCCTCACTTAAAGAAGCTCCTTACCTATCTGTAATATTTTAGTTAATGTAATAATGCAACGATGATGCTGGACATTTGGAACAAAGCTTTCTATCAATTGCAGGTACTGTTTATCAATTGAAGTTTGATTTAGTGGATCTTGCTTAACATCTTTGAGGTTTCAGAACTGCAATTTCAAAGGCAGTTTTAGCCTAGAAGAAGCTGTTAAAGCTCTCTCCTGCAAATGAAGGTTGAGCTGGTAAATCCTGTAGTTACACTATGTTCTTCAGGTTCTTAGAGGGATACGTGTTTAGGTTTCAGTTTTGTTCTGTGTTTTGGCTGTTTGGCGCCAGTAGATATGTAAAGAAAGGAGCTGCGTGTCGGAAGTTTTATGGTGACAAACTGGAAAACTGAATGTTACCCATTTTTGACAGAGAGGAGCTTCAGAACTTAAATTTGTCTAGTGAACTCTCAATTTTAGAAGCTCAATCAAATTATAAGTATGCCAGTGAGACAAACAGCAGATAAAAAATATTATGTATCATGTTTGTTTTGTAACTGTTATAATAGTTATCAATGTTGTAAGTGCTTGTAATAGTTATAATCTCCAGGACTACTAAAGGTTGTAAACTTTTGTTTATCTGGCAACACTTCCTCTCTGAGAAGACAAATAGCAAATAGCAGTTGCACACTCTGAAGTCCTGCTACATATGGAAGTGGTCCTGAACAGTACTTCTCCAGATAGATAGCGATAGTGTTTTGAAATGTGCTCTTTGGCCAGTGGGGTGTGGGGTTTTTTGGTTGTTGTTGGGGTGGGGGTGGGGTGGGAAATGTTTCAGTTGGTTTGGGGTTGGTTTTTGTTTCTGTTTTGGTTTTGTGTGGTTTGGCGGGGTGGTGGTAGCAGTGGGGTTTGGCTTGCTTACTGCAGGCATACACTATTTCTTCAGCTTCTGTTGTATCAGAACTACACATCCCAGCAAGGTGGCTATTTTATCTAGTAATATACTACATTCTTTTTGTTAGAATCACCATTGAAAGCAGCAGCATCTTAAGGCTATACTGTGATTGCTAGTGTATGGCATAGAAGCCTAAATTTCCTCCCACAGTATGAAGTTTCAGTATGTTTCCATATATTTGATGCAATAAGTTTACATACAGTAATCAATCTGTGTATTCAAAGTGTGCTCTAAAATATTTTAGTACCATGAATAACTTCTTCTATCTTCATAGGTTTGGCTGATGGCAAGCACTGTACTTTCCCACATCTTCCTGGTAAAACCTTTGTATACAACGCAGCAGAAGACAGGTTAGAGCTGTGCGTGGATGCTGCTGGGCACTTTCCTATTGGTCCTGACGTTGAGGAGTTGGTTAAAGAGGCCTTAAGTCAAGTGCGAGCAGAAGTTACTTCAAGAAGCAGGGAAGCAAGTCCTTCACATGGAATGCTGAAGCTGGGTAGTGGTGGAGTGGTGAAAAAGAAATCTGAACAACTACATAACATAACTGCATTTCAAGGAAAGGGCCATTCCCTGGGAACTGCATCTAGTAGTCAACAACATGATCAAAAAGCCAGGGAAACACCACTTTTAAGAAAGCATAGCACAGAAACAGACTTCAGTCCTTCTACTAAAATTGAGCCTTCTGTATTCACAGCTGCTTCTGGTAACAGTGAGCTTATCCGAATTGCTCCGGGGGTTGTGACAATGAGAGACAGCAGGCAGCTTGACCCCACTTTGATTGAGGCACAGAGAAAAAAGTTGCAGGAAATGGTCTCTTCTATTCAGGCTTCAATGGATAGACATTTGCGGGATCAGAATACAGAGCAGTCAGCATCAGTTGATCTATCTCAAGGAAAAGTAGAGGCAGTGAGTTCAACTGCTAAAACTGGGAGCTTTCAGGCTGCCTTACCCGAATCACTGTCTGCACCAGGTGGTACTGAACACTTGAATACTGAATCAACTGATGGTAACATGGTGAATTCTGTGGGAACAACATTCCCTGCAAGGTCTAAAGCACAAAAGGGAAATTCTGTTGAGGAGCTTGAGGAGATGGATAGTCAAGATGCAGGAATCACTAATGCAACTGAGCCAATGGATCACTCTTGATAGGTTAAAATCTAATAAGGGTAGAAAAAATTACTGTTCAAATGTAATGTTTATTGGCTGGGCCACACAAAGTGATTAGTTATTAAGTCTTGTATGTATGTCAAAGATTATATCATCTTATTCAGTGCATGATAAGCGTGTGATTGGCAATAGCTTTCAATATTACCATACTGCTGCCCAGGCTGGCTCTGTTACCTGTAAATTAGTTATTAGGAAATGCACTGAGATGAATATCTGCTGTAAATGTGGGTTCTTGAAAATTCTTTGTAATTTTTAATTCCTTAAAAGTCTTAAAATTTAAGCCCATTCTTACCATGCTAGTTTAAGGTCACTGGAAAGGCTAGAACAGGAAGAACTAGAAACATGACTAAGTTAATCCTGTCCCAGGCACTTAATTCTGCTCAAAACCACACTATAAACATGAATCATACATAAATGTCAAAAAGCAACTAAAACTATAAACTTCTGCTAAATTTGATAATGTAGCCTATACAGTATTTTAATTACATTGTGCTGGCACTTCCTCCAACTTAAAAATGTTAATTCATACAAATATATATGCTTGTCAGAAATCTTGAAATAAGTGTAACTTTATTAAACTCTCTAATTTCTCTACATTATCAGTTTAAGCAAGCTAGAACAAAGGGTACTTAGTGTATGATGAAGATAAAGTGAATGTGGTGTGGTTATGCATGGCTGTCTGAGCCAACACAACCATTTTGGTGCTCTGTTAGTAAGTGATAGCATGTTTTTATTTCCTCCCAAATATTAAGCTGGTCAGATCCTGTGCAGCTTTTAATACAACTGAGGAGAGAAGGTGGCAATTGCAGGAAACAACAAATGTTCAATGGCAAATCCATTTTTTCTTTTAAAATACTTTGATTACTAGCATTGGTTAGTAATGGCAAAAAAATATGTAGCTGGCCTTTTCAAAGCAAATTAACAATTTATTGGAAGGAAATTACTCTCAAAATATATAGTATCCTTAAGTGTTCAGTGACAATGGAGCTTGTTGGAAGCTCACTGTTTACTCCATGGAAACAAGGGGAATACATGCCATTTCAGTATCAGTAAAGACTACCCACCTCTATTAGCCTCACTTCAGTTTGTGATGCAGCATTCTCTGCATCAGTGATAATACAGCTGGTATCCACTTAAGTAGTGTGTTCATCAGACCTGCAGTGCTAGTTTTTAAGAAGCAGCCATTGTGCTTGCTCCCTAAGGGTGAAATGTGTATCTGATACTGCACTTTGCTTTTGATCTCCATAGTCATATTAAATGCACTGTTGTTGCTTCCTCTAATGGTAAAATGACACTGAATGGATGAAAGATGTTAATACAGCTTCAAAGGAATTAAGAGCATTTAAATATTGAAGTCTGTGTTTGTGCACATGTGAGTTTTTACCAGTTCACAGATGTTGTGTTGTATATGCTTGTATTCAGAAAGGTCTCCTCACTTCTTACATTGCTAATCCCTTAAACAGTTCTAAGTATTAGAAAGGAGGATTTATTTTCATATGTAAAAATTAATAGAAGCAAGTCACTTGAAGAACAGCCCTGTTTTGTCAAAGTAAATTAAAATGCATTTGTGGGTTAACTTTTTATGTAGAGAATAAATATTTTATGATTTAGTACACTATAGCTAAAAAATAAGAATCACCTTTTCAGAAATAAATGAAAAACTTGAAGATCTGAAATTGCTAACCTGTAAGTTAGCTATTTGGAAGCTTGGAATGTATGAAGTAATTTGGCTCACCAGAACTGACCTTGCTGATGCACTGATTAACTGGCAGGGCTTATTCAGTGAGAAACAGGATGCACATGCAGCAGCTGGAAGCCTGCCACGAATCTGAAAACATTTAGTCTTCCATGAATCAGTTGAGCTGTCTGAGAGCTACTTCTATATAGAAAATGTGAGTAGAGGCTTGTGCTTTGCCATGGTGTGAGCTTTAGAAAAGTATAGCAGTGACATGTTCCTGGGAAGGAGTTTAAGTCAGGAGAGGCTGAGGAAGAGGAATCTCCTAGATCTCATGCAATTAGACAAGCCAACTACCAGTTAGTTTTAACCTTTTCTTAGAAAAAGAAGTCTTCCTTGGCTGAAAAAAATACAGGTAATGTATGGGAGACAATTCCAAGTTTGAAATAAATTGGAATCTTTATATCATCCTTACTCAAAGAGAAGATGCTTACTTCTTTCATGCCTTTCTGATAAGACTATAGACTTTTGTGTGCCTTTTACTGTATTAAGAGGAAGGCTTAGTTTAATTTTGACACACTTCCCATTTCGGCAGTAATTTGACATTTTTCTTATCTAAATAGAAACAGACACAGATTATAGCTCTGTTTGGCTCACCTTTAGGGTCCTCTCGGATCCATTCAAGTCATGTAGATTAGAACTCCCTAGTTCCTAAAACAAAATAGTCTCAAAAAAGAATGGTAAAATGGTGTCAAAATCACGAGATGGGCTGATGTGAATTCCTCTGGTGTAAAGCAGGATTGTGCATATTTCTTTGCAGTGTTCTTATTTCACATGGCTTTCTCATGCATTTAAGTACTGGTGTTTTTTGAGAAAGATGGCTTTTGATACTCTCAAGTGGAGCTACACTTCTACGTGCTGGTGAGATGTGAAACTGTACAAGAGAAGTGAAATAAAGAACACTGAAGTGTAAGTTTGAACAGATGTTTCATTTGATTGCTAGCAGTGAGTGCAAATTTGAGTTGAGGCAAATCTGTGTCCCCATCTCAGGAGCACCTATGTGCTTAGGTTTTTCCTTCTAGAGCCAAGAAAATGATGGTGGGGTACAAGGGCAGGGAAGATGTGAATTCATTGTGGATGTGAAGCCATGTCAACAGGACTTCTAAAATAGTGTGGAGTGTCCTCTTTCACAAAAAAAAAAAAAAAAAAAAAGCTAAGTTCTTGCTACTGAATTGCCTGTGGACAAGGTTGTGGTTCTGAATTCTTTTTGAATACTTGCCTTGAGTACTTCCTTGACTAGAAGCCATCTCCTTCGACACAGTGTCTCATGGCAAAGAAGACTTACGTTAGTTGAAAAACCTAAACTCTGGCTTATTATTTACAACCTAAATGAAAAATGATTGCTGAAAATACTGGCTCAGTAGAGAAAAAATAAAAAAGAGAAAGGACTAGCTTACTGATGAGCATATGGGAAACCTCAGGAGAACAGATTGGTTTTCCAGGCAGAGGCAAGATTTTTACTACTTCTATGGCTGGCTGCTTAGCAAGGTTGACTTTGATAATGCTGTTTCACTGTGAACTGTTTGTGTTTCAGTGAGGGGATAATAGCAGCTTTTCAAATGAAGTTGTAAAAATATATTTGGGATGCCTTCACTATTATAGTCACATAGCAGCAATGTATATTGTTGGGTTTGTGTAACTTACATAGTTTACTAATCTTCTGATAGACACAGAATGTGAGGTAGGCGTAGCCTCTGACAGAGTGCTCTAGCAGCAGCACAGCTGCAGGGCTATGTGCTAACAACCCTGTGCAACAAGCACGCTTTCAAGACCAAAATACTTAATTTGCAATCTTTCAAAAGGTAGAATCTGTTATCACTGTCACAAGGTTAGCAGAGTTGCTTGCTACTTTTTCAATGCGCTGAAAATGCCAGGTAATAAAATTCATGCTTACAACTGGGAGAGCAATGCTTTATTTGAAATGTATGAAAAATGAATGACGTAAGAAGATGCCACTGTTACCTCTACATTTGTTTGGCTCCTGTTTTCAAATAGCAGAATCTATGTGCTTTTGTAAAATAATGATATGAAGTTAATCCTTCTGTTGAAAAAGAAAGGCCTACATTAGTGTTTTCTTTGTTTTGCTTGTGGATATCAGTTTAGCTTCTTAAAATTGAAGAAGTTGCTTAAGATCTTTAGAATGCAGGATTCCCTCTGAGCCCTTATGCCTGCGGTTGAGCAATAAAAGGTTGAAAGGAGTGGTATTTTCAGGATTATTTTAGGTTTCATGAGGATTATTGCCAAGAAATGAGAGTGCACTTTTAGGAGGGAATGCTATTTAAAGTGTATAAATAAGAATTAAAATAGTGTATATATATTTAGAAAACAAATCTTTTTAAACAGTGCTTTACATGTTGAATTAAAAATAAATTAGCATATAAACTACACCATCTTCACAGACCTGGCTGCTACCCAGCACACTTTGGTTTGTTTTATTTGTGATTGCTGTACTAATTCTATTTGATTTTTTTAATCTGTAATGTAACAATAGTGTATTATAACAGTATATAGTGTACTATACTGCACTTCACTGTACAGTATTTGGAATTTTCTTTGATTGCTATATTAAAACTATAAGTTAAAACATCTGCTTTGGTTTTATAAGGTGCAACTTTCATCTAGCCTTTCATATATTAGCCTGCTTAAATAACACTGATTTGGCTACAGAATGAATGAGTTATAATTTTATTGACTTCTGCATTTTAATTATAAGTTGCATTTTACTTGCATACATGAATATTAGTACAGAAGTTGAAATAATTGGTATGAATCTTAAAAAAGTAAACTTAGATGTCACTCATTTTGCTTTAGTTATATTTCTGTTTAAAAGGAACTTTTTTAAAAGAAAAACTTTATGGAAAAGTTCAGGCTTGTATTTTTTTTTTCTGACCTCATACCTGTTCCAAATGCTTCATTAAACACACTAGGACCTTTGAATTTGAGAGATTTTTAAAATAGGGTTTTGTATCATTGAAGCCAAAATCTGAGATCTGAATCTTTCTTCAAAGTTGTCACCAAGTAGAAGGTGTAGAAAAATGCTGACCAAGTAGTACATGATATTTAAGATATATTGCAATCTGTGGTTTGAAACGTTGGTAAAAATGTATTTCAAAGCAAAGTTTTAATGCATTCATGTAATGTGCAAGTATGAATAGTATAATTGGGAAGTACTAGACTTTTGAAATTTGGCAATACTCAAAGATGGACATACTGGCAACTACTTAAATTACCTCTGTGCTTTTTCCACCAGCTACATGTGGTAATGTGTTTCAAAAATTTGCTGTAGTCATACTGAGTCTAAGAAGTCATAAAACTCCTCTGCAAAACTGTGTTGTTACTTCCTGTATTTATTGAAAGGCTTAAATTCAAAGTGTGCTAGCATTAAAGCTTTACTTAAAATGGTGGGCATAAATATAGAGAGTCAATTTTGATTGCATGTCACAGCATGAAGAATTGAGTATTTTCCTTTGGAAGAATTGTATTTCAAAGGCTGAAATGCTTAATGCTAAGCTGGAAATTTACTCATCTTTATTATTATTAAATAATGCAGTATTTATAATCTGAGCCAAACCCAGTACTAAACACATGAAGCAAGCATGTTAATTCTTTCAAACTGTTTTCATTTTTCTTCTTTTATTAATTGTATAGCCTTAATACCCATCTTTGTTATTTTACATTGGAGTTGTTTGGGTTGGGGTTTTTCTTCTCTTTATGTATACCCATGGCAAATCTGTTCTGACATCCCTGCAAAACTGCAACTTCCTGCCAGAACAGGACCTCTCACAACACGATTTTGTCCTTAGGATCAGGGTGAGAGTAAACCTTGGACATTCATCAGCATCTGTACTGAGTTGTAGAAGGTGCTTTTGCTATTACAGAGAGTGGTTGCCCAGGGAAATTGTGAATGCTCCATCGCTGGTGGTGTTCAAGGCCAGGTTGGACAGACCTTGGGTGGTGTGGTTTAGTGGGAGGTGTCCCTGCCTATGGCAGGGGAGTTGGAACTAGATGATCTTAAGGTCCTTTCCAACCTTAACTATTCCATGATTCTACGATTCTATGCATATTGACTGCAAAAGTTAATAGGAACTTTGTTGCTTTGCTTGATGTAGACTTTATTGAGGCTTTGGTATGTGTTGGATTCTGCCGACTTGAATATGTATATTTATATATTTATATTACATATTTAAGCATCAATAAAGTTGTAGCGTTTAGATTCACAGTAGACTTGTCGCTGACACTAAAGAAACCCAGTGTCACAACTGAATTTAAATGTGTTAGTCTGATCGGATTTACTTAAATTGGTGTACGCTGAGTAATTCTGAACACTTATTAATATCATCAAAGGCATTAGGCTTCAGTGTAAGCATTACCTCTGTTGCAGTAACTTGCAGATAGTTTATGAAGCTTAAAAAGAAACCCAACCTATTCTCTGTTAATGAAAGGCATTGATTAGATGATTATGAGGTAGCTGCATGGACTTGTATTTGGACTTCATCCGCTGTTTTTTTAAATTACTACCTAATTTTGTTTTCTGCTGGCAATAATACTTCTAGTGGCTTGGCTTGCTGGCAGCAAATCTGGTTTCACTTCTGAAGTGATCCTGAGGATCTGGACTGCATCTGTGCTGTTTGGAAGCTTGTATTCAGTAAGTAAAAAATTAAAAGAAAGATGACAAGTGGAAGGAACTTACCAGAAATTAGGAGAAGGTTTAGAAGGTGCTATGGTTCTTATTGTGGGGCCAGGCTATGTGAAATGCAGACATTTCTCATAAACTTTTAAGGCATCTTTCAAGCAACTTCTTTCAGAATAGGAGAACTCGATTTTAGGCTATGTTGTCAATTCAGTGTACAAGTTTTTCTTTATTTTGAAGCTGCTTTCAGACTTTCACGTTGTTGTATAAATGTAGAGATATACTTGCCAGATGCTACCTCCTAGTCTGAACCCCTCTCTTCTTTCCCACGTGCATCTGTGCAGACTCTGCAAATCTGAAGAGGTCTTTTCTGATCCTGGGCTAGCTTTCCTCTTTGCTTTTCATCTGCCATTTGGACTTACTTACTGAATTATTTTTACCACAGATGTTTTTGTAAGATTATTGTCTTCTGTGTACATTGTTGCTCCTAGAGACAGTAAGAGGCAACAGATAAATGATCCAATTTCACACAAATTAGACTGATGTAAAATTAAGACTTTCTTTGACTTCCTCAGAGATTGGTAGGTATGGGACAGAAAGGAATTAAGGGAGATTCATAAGAGAACAGAGGACACAGTAAAGGGAACAAGATACATAAGGGTTTATCAATGATTTTGAAAAGAACCTATTAGTTCTATAGGACAACCATGTTTCACACTGTTCCATTTCCATGGTGATGAGCTTTAGAAGCTGCAGTGGCTCCTTCTAAATCTGGGATTTCCCTGAGATCCACCTTTCTTTTTTCCTAAGAGCAGAAGCTGCCAAATACGTATGTTTCCACCCAGTGGGAGAGAAAGGGTAAGATCTCACCAATTGTTGCTGTGTGATGGCATAGGGCTTGTAGCAGCAAGAAAAACCAAAATGCAGAAAAGGCAAGGGCCTAACTTAAAATTATGAGGAATTAAGTAACTCCTGTTTCTAACTATTTGTATGGTCACATCTGGTCAAGTGTTGCTGATTAGGTACCTTAATCCTACATCTGAACATTGCACATACAAGAATATTAATTTTTACCCTCCCACTCATGTCTTTCTTAAAATAAGATTCTTCTTGTTTTCTCCTGTAGATGCTGGAAGTGGCAATTATTTTTGCAGACAGCAGAGGGGATCCAAGAAATAATGGTCAAGAGTACCTGCTTCCTTTTGCTTTCAAAATAATTCAAGGCATGGTACAATGGAAGAAACTAAAAAACAGTATGTCTTTCTTTGCTCCCTTTGTTTCTCCTAACCTTAACTTCTTTACCATGTCATATTCACTGATGCCTTATTTTTGCTTCCCTGCATTTGAAGTCAGCTGAGTTAGCCCATTCCTTATCGATGTACTCTGAAAGTAATCTTTTTTATTTTTTAATTTAACATTTTGGATCTTTCCAACCCTAACCCTGAGGTTCTACATTCGTAACTCTCATAAACTCACATTCTTGCACAAACTCAGAAAATACATTTGTGACAATTAAGGGCCTTTCATGGGCACTCACTGTTGACTACAGAAGTGGAGCCAGGATAGAGGCATGCAGTCTTTCACATCTATAAGCACTCTCTGTACTCTCTCCTGTCTTCCTGTTGGAATTGTGCAGGGCATGGTAGCAATGCTGTGTTGGAAAAAGGCATACACTACAGTTGTGCAAGCAGCAGAGGCCAGCATCTCTGAGATTGATAGTTGTGATACTAGAAGATTTGTCACTGTGACTCCTCTTATTGTCATCAGTGTTGGGGAATGGGAAGGAGTCGTGTTGCTCCTCAAAATACTATTCTTTCTACATAGTAGCTTATATTTTGGGTGATGGAAAATCAAGCCAGTCCTTTCCCTTAATCATCTGGATACTACTTATCTTAGGCTGTTTGCTTGACTCTAACTCAGGCTGCTGCTGTGACACCATTACTGCTGCCTGACTACTGTTATTCCACCTGACTGGCTGGATCCAGCTGACTGCAACTAGTTTACAGAGACCTTGCACTAAGACTAATGTTTACTCCTGGGGTTTACAAAATCTAAGGATTAAATTGACTTCTCGTGCATTTATGAGCGATGGCTTCTGTTCTGGTTTAAGCCCAGCCAGTAACTCAGAACCATGCAGCCGTTCACTCACCCCCCCCACTCTCCCACACTCCAGGCAGGATGGGGAGGAGAATCAAAAGAATGTAAACCCCATGGGTTGAGATAAGAACAGTCCAGTAACTAAAGTATAATACAAAACTATTACTACTATTGATAATAATGATAGGGGAAATAAGGAGGAGAATATAAAACTAAAAAGGGAAGGGAAAAAAATTCAAAAATTAATACAAGTGATGCACAATACAATTGCTCACCACCCACCGACTGATATTCAGCTTGACCTGAGCAGCAGTCTAGGCCTTCTGGATGACTCCCTGGTTTATATACTGGCCATAATGTGCTGTGATATGGAATACCCCTTTGGCTAGTTCAGGTCAGGTGTCCTGCCTCTGCTACCTCCTGGCTTCTTGCATCCCTCCTTGCTGGCAGAGCATGAGACTGAAAAGTCCTTGGTCAGGGTAAGTGCTGCTCAGCAGCAGCTAAAACATCCGTGTGTTATCAGCATTATTCTCAGACTAAAGCCAAAACACGGCACTGCCCCAGCTACTAGGAAGGACTAAAATAACTGTTACAGCTGGATCCAGGACAACTTCCTAACACATAATTCCAAAACAGCGTGGGAAAACACACACTGCTAATACCTGATTAACAGGTGTCTTCTAAATAATCTCTTCAGTCTCCAAAGTTGTGTATATGGTTGTGACAGGAATAAATCCTTTTTAAAGAAACATTTGCTTGCCTGATCAGAGCTGGTAAAATCATCCCTCTGTGATCTGCAAAATCAACAAGTTCCATTTCAGAAATTAGTAAAGCTTGTTGAGATTAATATTACAATTAATCTTACAGCAGTATCACTATTATTTATTGGGAGAGTTGATAGTGAGATCACAAGTAATGTCTGAGGGTAAATTTTAGAATATTCTTCTCCCCTTTGATTCCAGGCTGTTCCATTTCTAATTCCTACAAAGTAATCTGCTTGCCTATATGGTGCCTCATATAAATTATTTTTATGCCATTGAAAGCATCCGTGAAGTGGCTGCCAACCAGAAATTCATCTCTTCAAATGAATACTCTCCATGTAGCTGCCCCTGTACTTGTATAAGCAAATGAGATGAAGCTTAGGACTTGATTTCTAAGTGACAGTGTCTATCAGGGCTGTGCATAGATACCATTTCCTCATGCTCTGTATGAGAGAGTGCGAGCTCAATATGACCTCAGTTTCTTCTCAAGCCAGTGATAACTGAGGATTGCCAGAAGCAAGGATACAGAGCAGCTCATGAGATCTGAAATATAATCCTATCCCCAAGAACTACAGTTGCTCTACAGTAAGTAACTTGTTCTTTGTGTACGTGCTTGAGGGGATCCCAGTGCAGGGCATTATCCCTGGCAGGACCTTATCCTTGGAGCTGCTTTATTAATCTCCTGAACTGGAGAACTGTTGTTTTTTTCAGCCCAGGTCTTGATCCAAAGGCTACTTCAGATTCTCTGTGTAGTCATACAACCTCCTTGAGAAGCTGATATTGGCTGCTTTGGGAATGTGCAAGAGGATGTCTTTTGTGTGCAGTTGTCACAAAGCTTAATGCACAAGTATAAATTTTAAGCCTGTCTAGGTATACTCAGTTATTCTGATATTTTTGTGATACAGTAGCCTTTAAGCCTTACATTTCTACCCTTCTCACACTGGTATGAATAATGCAGGCCTGTCAATATAGTAAACCAAAATTCATGACATCACAAAGTATATACAATTCTTCTGTGTCATGGCTAACAGCACACAGGCTAATTGAGTTAGGCAGAGCTATTAGCACATTTTTTCCTCTCTGAAAGGCTGTATAAATAGAGTGGGTCATAGTGAACACACCTTACTAACTCTTCAGGGTGAATTGGTTGATTCTGTAAGACTTCGCATCTCAGGGAAGTGTGGTAAAAAGCATTTAGAGAGAATTCTAGCAAAGACAGATGATTTTCAACAGCCATGAGTAGAATATTGCTCTTCAGAAACTCTGATACTAAAGAGTTTAAACAAGTAAACAAAGACTAAGTATGATCCTTAAGGCATGCCGCAAATTGAAATTGCTCTGAACCGCAACATGACTCAAGCATGAAGAGTAACCTGTAGTCTTCACTGCTGAGACATGGAGCAGATGCAGTTAATGATGTGCTGTCCATATGGACAACTATTTTAATTCAAAATAGTATCTCATGAGTATCTTTGTGCTCTTCATCAAGAATTTCTCCAAACACAGGGAGCAACCCCCACACAGCTGATGCAAGCAAGATCACCTTGGGAGCTGAATGAGTGGTGCCATGACATTCAGTCCAGACCAAATGAAGTAGTTGGGCTGAGATTTGATGGATGCATATGGTTTTGATTGACATACCTGGTGTTTCTGCCGGCACAGAACTCTGAAGATTATAATCTCTAGAGGAACTGGTGATAAGGCACTGAAGACTACTAAAAGGAAGATACCTGGTAAAAAAAACCTGTATGATCACCTACACTGAGCTTGGTCTTTATTTTAGCAATCATCAGGTGTTTCTTTTGCTTTATAAACCATAGTTCTATAAGACTGGAGGCAATTGCTTTTGAGTTGGGAAACTGACGATGAAATAAGCCATTTGTTTTCCACAAGTCAAGAAACTAAGTCCTGAGAACCTTGTAAGAGTTTTGCTAGATTCAAAGGCACTCGTGGTTTGAGGCTCTCAAACTCATGCAGTCGCTCTCTCACCTCTCTTTCTTCCGCAGTCCCGGGGGGATGGGGAGGAGAATCAAAAGAATGCAACTCCCACAGGTTGAGATAAGAACAGTTTAGTAACTAA